>PVKN010043667.1:0-10201 GCA_004027915.1 Capromys pilorides
AAGGACTTCACAGGACTGCTTCTTCTCCTTTCTTGAGGTATCATTATACATCTTTAAAAAACAGAGTATCTTATACAATATATATTTTAACTATAGAGGTTTATGTCTATAAATAAGTTCCCTGAAAATAGAAACATTTCAAATTTTGGCTCATGATCCATGCTAGATTTCTCATTTGTTTCCTTTATAGTATAGCCCAAAAATGACACTCAATTTTTTTTAACAATGAACAGATAATTATCTATGACAGCTCATTTAAGAACAAGTAAAACAAGGACTAATGTCACTTTCAATGACTCCTCCTCTGAATCTGTACCTAGCATGTGTATAGCAGTGTTTGTCACCTGTATCGTTTCCCTTCTCTCTGAGGAGCTTTCTGTAATATGTTTTTAAAGGCCACTCTCGTCTGAAGATCTTCCTGCATAAGCTTCTTTCCTTTTCAGTTTTAGGGGATTATTTCACTGGTACAGAATGCTAAGCTGCTGGGTTAATTTTTCTGTCACTATTTTAGTATCTCCATTTATTATCTAACTTATATAGTTTCTGATGAGAAATCTGAAGACTTTCTTTTTTTTATTTCTCTTAAGATAAGGTGCTCTTCCCTGAAGCTTCCTATAAAACTTTATCTTTGGTTTTCTACAGCTTGAGTATGAAATGCCTCAATGAAGATTATTTTGGTATTTATATAACAGATGTCCTCTGAGTTTCCTGTATCTGTGGTTTGCTATTCCCTTATTTTTTTTAAAGTCATTCAGCCATTTGTTTCCTGCTAGTTTTTCTCCTTTTCTTCTTTCTGGTATTCTTGAGTATGTAGTTCTAATATCTGTCAAACTAAACACAAAAATTTTCCCACTTGATTTCAAAATTTGAAAGATGTCATTGATCTACCTTAAAGTTCTCTGATTCCTTTCATAGCCATTTCTAATTTACAAGAAACCATTAAAGATACCATTTATGAGGAAAAATACAAATGGCAAGTAAATATATGAAAAATATGTTTATCTTCTTTGATGACTCAAGAAATATAAATTAACACAGCTCTGATATTCCATCTCACCTCAGAAAGAATGTCTATCACCAAGAAGTCAGCCAGTAACAAATATTGGAGGTACTATGGATAAAAGGAACCCTTCCCCAGAGTGGCGAGTATCAAATGGTATGACCACTGTGGAAATCAGTGGGAAGATTCCTCAGAAAATCAGGATCAACCCAGCTATCACCTTTGTATTTTTCCAAAAGAACTAAACCAATCATGCCACAGTGAAATATGTGCACACATATTTATGCAGCACAGTTTATCATATCTAAATCTTGGAAACCACCCAAATGCCTGTCAAATGAGGAATGAATAAAAAAGATGTGTTGTTTTTATACAGTGGAGTATTATTCAGCTATTTAAAAGGATAAACTTATTATTTTTATTGATAAATGGATGCAACTAGAGATAATACTCATAGGTGAAATAAACATTGTATTGTTTTTCTAGTGTAAGAAGCTGAAAGAGGAAACAGGATCTGAAATGTACAATGGATACCGTGAAAGGAAAAGAAACTGTTCCAAGGGAAGGAACACTTGGATAAAGAGAAGTAGAAAAGAAAGAAAAAATAAAAGGATAAAGAAATATATATGTGTATATATAGGATAGCTTGAATAATTGTACTGTTGATTTCTTCTGGTCTGTTGAAAGTGGAAGTTAATGTTTAAGATTTTTAATCTTTCTAATTTTCTGTATTTTTTGCCAATCTTATAGGCTTATATCTTGTAACCTGAGCAACTAATTTGAAGACAACACTATGCAGTGTAACAATCATTGCTGATTTCCTATCATTTGGTTTAGTGAAATTTTGTACCATTTCTAATGTATTTTTAAAATTATTTTTGTATTCTTGTTAGAAATAAAACTAATTAATAGGGCCATCCAGCTAGCTCAGTGAACTTAAGGGCCTGCTTAGGCAGATGTGGGTACTGGGCTTTGAACTCCAGCCTGTGGCACTGGCCCCGCTCTTGAGGCATGCTGAGCTGCCTACTGAAACAAGATATGCTTGTAATCCCAGTGCTTGGGAGGCTGAAAACAGGAGGATCACTATGAGTTTGATCTATATAATGAGATCCTGTACAACTCATACTATAAATAAATAAATAAAATAGATACCCATTGTATGTTCTAGTATTTTAAATCTCTGCCATATGTACTTAATTCATCCCATCTCCTTATCCTTGCACCTGCATAGTCTTCACCATGTTTATAATTGCTATTCTATTTATTTATTTATTTATTTATTTATTTATTTTACTATTATTTTTTTCTGATCATTGTAGCACCTCTGTCATATCTGATTCTGGCTCTGATGTTTCCTTTGTTTCTCTGAATTTCTTTTTCTTTCCCTTGACTCTCAGTATGTTTTTACTACTATTACCGTTGTGTTGTTGAAGACCAGATACTGTGAGTCATGAATAAGAACTGTGACGTATAAATTCTTCTAGGCCCAGAAACATAATTTTATATTTTTCATCTCTGTAGATAAAGCCGCCTCTGATTTCTTTTAGAAATTTCTTCCTTCTTGTTTTTACTTTTCTGTTTTTAAAACGTATTTGATACAGAATTTCACTATGCAGTTGGGACTCATAATGATCCTTCTGTTTCAGCCTCCCCATCCCTGGGATTACAGGCATGCACCACCACAGGGCAGGCCGACATTGCACGTGGTAACTGGGATGGAACCCCAGTCAGTGCGCTTGCCAAGGCAGGCACTTAGTCCACTGCACTGTCTCCACGGCCCCCTTCTTATTTCCTGCTTTCCGTCAGTGTGTTTTCTAACAATTCCTGAAGTACAAACTTGCAATCTACCACATTATAGCAGCGCTCTACTGGGGTGATGGTAAGATACAAACAGGGAGGGGAAGAAACTCATATTCTTACAATTACATTGCGGAATTTGAAACAAGTGCCAAGGATGTTTGACTTTAATAGCTGCTTAGCTATTACCCTTCCTTTTAAGTGATTGAGGAAGGCTGGATGAAGCTAAGGTTTGTCAGCTAATTCTGTCTTCCTCCTTAGATAATGTCCTGGTAAAATTTTTCACTGGAGTCTGAGCCTATTATTTAGAAAATCCTGGGCACATTTAAAAATGTTCATTATTTCCACTCCTATGTCTGCAACACCATGGGGTTTCTTTGTTGACACTTCACTTTGAGAATCTGGTGGAATTCTTACAAGTATAATACAAAAATATGCATGCAAACCCTAAGGCCACTGCAATAATTCCACCCTCTCAAGCTATTCAGCATGCAGGGGTCAATCTTTCATGAAAATTGTCCTGCAAATGTCCTTGCTCTCTTGTGGCTCTAGCGTCCTCTCTTCCTGGTTAGACAACAACAACTGCGAGGTGCTGTGCAGGTCCTGGAGTGTCAAGTATTTGACAGGTACAAGACAAGTTATTGATTCTTAGTTTGTTCCACTTTTTTTATTTTTTCAGGAATGAGAGTAATGGTTTCCAAACTCTTCAAATGCTTATTAAATGGCTCCAAGCTGAAACAAAAGTCCAATATCTCACTTCACTTTTGTCAGCTGACCGTGTTTTCTGCTGTCAGACTTTAGATGCTTTGCTGTTCATTTCTTTTAGGAAGAATGGTCTTGGTTCCACGGGCATAGGATTAAACCCTCCCTTGTCTGTATAATGTGCCCAAGTTCATCTCAAATACCTTCCACTGCCTGCAAGTTCTCACTGCAAGTTTGATTTTCACAGATCTGCTCTTTTGAACGTGTGTGTGAGCTTAATGTATTCACAATGAAGACTTGTTTGCCTGTTTTATATTGTTCCAAATTTAACCTGCAAATTCTCATCTGTGGGCCATTTCAGTAACTTTTTCCATGAAACACTCCCTGTTTTGTCATCCATACCATTTGGAAAAACAAAGAAATGTTTTATAACAAAGGCTTTGTTATGGTAATGTGTATAGATCTCTGACCTATGAGTTTCTGTGTGCCCCACAGCAATTTCATTGCTCATGTGTCTCTCCTGCCTGAAATTGTAATCAAGCAATGCTGAATGGAAGGGGAAATGTTACCAGACTCCTTGAAAAAATTAAAATAACTCTGAAAAATCATTATTTACATCACTTGTTGATTAACTAACATGTCACATGTCTTTTATGTTTTTGTTTAGAGATATGGTAATAGAGAATTTTAAGTGAAAACGTAACAAAATAATGAATAAACTGTCTTAAATGCTTCATGTTAAAAATGGTGCTATGTACAAAATTAAGCTGGCTAGCTAATTTTTTCATGATTTTTAAGACAAAAATGTTGGAAATTCATCATATACTTGACTTCGGTTAGTTTACCTTGATTAGGAATAGGTCAGGTAGTAACGATAGTGATATCTCATATTCATCATATAATTTCTTATTTGTCAAATATTGTGTATAAGTACATTGAAAGCATTATCTTACTTGTCACATCAATTAATGAGTTTCAAGTTATTTTCTTTTGTTCTTTTGCAGACCAAAATAAGCTTGAATAGGCATGTCACATGACTTCTAATTCCCAAATCATGGTCTTTTTTTAGTAGTAGTAGTAGTAGTAGTACTCTAGAGAATGGTCTACATGGTGTTCAGGGTCTCACTACTAGTTCAGACTCATAGTGATCTGCCTGTTTATGATCTCCCAAGAGCTGGGATCACAGACGCCACCATACCCAGTCTCAATTGCCTTCTCAGTGCACCACAGTGATGGAGCCGACACGGCAGACCCAAGGATCTCGCTGGGCTATCTGGCCTACCCTAAAGATGAGAAGGACTTTTTTT
The DNA here is from genome assembly GCA_004027915.1 of Capromys pilorides. NCBI lineage: Eukaryota > Metazoa > Chordata > Mammalia > Rodentia > Capromyidae > Capromys > Capromys pilorides. The sequence continues at coordinate 4,807 of PVKN010043667.1, forward strand.
GTTTGGCTCAGGCTGTCTTAAGGGCAGGTTAGTTAAGGTATGTGGAGCTGGGGATCGAGCCCCAGTCCCCTGAGCCTGATGGCGTTTTCCCAAGCAGGCATTTAAACAACTGAGGTAAACCTCAGCCTCCAAAAATCATGGTCTTTTTGATGCACCACATGCTGGGCCAGCCCCACCCTGAGGTGAATGAAAAAATAAAATTATCATTAAATAGTCATAGTTTTTTTTTTTTTTTTTTTTTTTTTTTGGCCATAGTTTAAATTATTGTATATAAGACTTACTGATGGTAAAATTGGTGAGCCGAAGTTTAAAGTGAATAGGGTATAAACATTGTCTTGGGCTGGGCATATAGATCAGTGGCATAAGCACCTGGCTGGGGAGTACAAGGTCCCTAGTTTGATCACACGCACACACACACTCACACACATACACACACACACACACACACACACAAACACACAAATTGTCTTGAACACTCTTATATCTCCTTTAAACTTAAAATTTTTTTACCTTTAAAAGGAAAATATGGCCATGCATGGTGGCACTTGTCTGTAATCTTGGGACTCAAGAGACTGAAGCAGGAGGATTACATGAGTTTGAGGCCACCTTGGGCTATATAAGTGAGTTCAAGGCCAGCCTGCACTACATAGTGAGACCCTGTCTAAAACAAAAAGGGGGAGACTGTGACTTGAGAAATTTGAAGGCAACACTTACCCAAATGACTCACATTAACAACACAACTAATAAAAACTGCTAGCAGATAACTGATCACAGCTTCCTGGGGTGGAGGGCTTTTGTCCTCACCTTTCCCCAGGAAGTGAAGCCTCTATCTGATGCAAACACTGCACAAATTCAATGCAGAAGATGCACAAAGTGTTGCACCAGTATGTTTCAGACCTCTCTGCATCATGAAAGTCAATGAGCAGCTGTGGACATGCATCAGGAGGGTATAGGCAGGAGCAGCTGGGGGTACAGTGGAGGGTCAGGAGCAGGTGGTGAAAGCTCCTGAGGCTATTGTTTGGTTGATGCTCATATACTAAACTTCATTTTTTAATTTTGACAATTTTACTATAAGGAATTTGTCCAAGAGCATTAAGGTAGGCCAGCCAGACAGCTCAGAGGATTAAAGCGCCTACTTAGGCAGACCAAGGGACCAGGGATTTGATCCTTGGCTTGCTGTGCTGGCCCTTCCCCTAGGGCACATCGAGATGGTGAAGGAAAATGGGTGTGGTGGCAAGCACCTATAATGCCAGCTCTTGGGAGGCTGGAAGACAGGAAAGATCATTAGGAGTCTAATCTGTATAGTGAGACCCTGTAGATTCTGTACTAAATACATGTGAAAAAAAGGAACTCTGAACTATTTTATGACTTTTCTATAAATTTTAGTTAGCTCTAAATGAAATACAAAATGTGAAATTATATTCATGTCACACACACAGCAGCTTCTTGCATAGGGAAAATGTGAATAAAATTTAAAGCACATGTCTAAAATTTTCCACAGAACATTCGTTTATGTATCAAGTATAATAATGAAAAAAAAAAAACAATTCTAGACTTGGATTTTGAGGTTTTAATCCCTGAAACAGATAGCCATTTTTCCTGACCATTAATGTAAGTAAAAATAAACTGTGAGCCAAGCATGGTTGTACACACTCATAATCCCAGCTCTTGGGAGGCTGAGGCAGGAGAATCCTTGCAAGTTTGAAGACCAACCTGAGTGACATACTGAGCTGAAGGGTGGCTTGACTTGCACAGCAAGAACCTATCTCAAAATGATAAAAATAAAAAATAGAAGTAAAAACAAACCGTGAAGACTAACGCATTTCCAATTCTTGGCCCACCCAGGGCATCCTGGGGTCCAGAAAACTTAATGTGGATCAACAGCAGCATCTGAGTCTGAAGCAGGTGCTCCACAACATCATCTCAAGGTACATGGAGACAAATTTAATTCTAACATTGAATCTGTATTGTTCAATCAAGACTCCTTTAAAAATTATTTATTTATGTATTTATTTGTCTGTTTGATTGTTTTTCTATATTAACAGCTTCACTGAAATATAAAGGCACCCCACAGTTAAATCGTTTAGTGTGCACATTTCAAGTGTTTCCAGAATAGTCATCTAGTTGCACAGCATAATTTTAGAATATTTTCCCCATATAATATTCTAAAATTATATTGAGTTCTGTTTTCCCAGAAATCCAGTACCCATTTGCATTCAGAACTACACACACTCCTCCCAGTATCTACTTTCTACTCGTATAGACTTACTCACTCTGGACAGCTGTTTAAATGGAATCATACAATATGTATTTTATGACTGGCTTAAACATGATGCTTTAATCTCAGGAGTTATATTTTGAGGTTGAGTTACTAGATTCTATTGTAACTCTATGGCATGAGTAAGCCGTATTTGAAGAACTGCCAAGTCATTTCCTAAAGCAGTTTTGCCATTTTGCATCCCCACCAGCAGAGTGAGTATTTCACTTTCTCCAAATCCACACCAACACTTGTTATTGTCTTTATTTTAGCTATCCTGGTGGGTGTGAATTATTTTTCTTTTAATTCTTTTTTTTAAATTTTTTATTACTTTTAGTAAGAAATAACAATGTGACAGTTTCAAAACACAATACTAGTACATTCCCAATAATTGATACAATGCATGTTGTTGTCCTTATAGTAGTTATACACAGCACCCGGTGTAGATGTGATAATTTTTCTAATCATTACTGGTACAAAAAGCTTCTTCTCACTGAACTAAGAGAAAGTAGTTGCATACATAGTCCAATGTTCCATAATCGCAGTGGGTCATTGGCAAAACTGGCAATGTTGGAACCTGTTGATTGAAGCCTTTTACAGTTCATCATACCAATTTAGCTTTATGTTTTATGCCTCGTCGTTAAACTTCTCTGCTGAGTGATTAAGTGCAAGTCACAGCAAGACCTATATAACAAAACATGTAACTTTTGTATCTCCCAAAGTCAGTCAAATCCCCTCAGGATTTACTTTGAAATGATGTACGGTGCTTTGTAGAACTGTTGTCAGTGTTAGCCATCTGGATGAGTCAGGGTCATTGCTTGACCAGTGGATGTGAATTGTTGTGGATGTGAGTTATTGTAATTCTGAGTTCTGTTTCCCCAGTAACTAATAGTGTAGAATATCTTTTCATGTTGAATCTTCTTTGAAGTAATATCTAAATTCTCTGTTAACTTTATACTTTAGATATTAGCCCTTTGTTGAACATATGACTTTCAAACATTTTCCTTCATTCTGTGGGTTGCCTTTGCCTTGTATTACATTGTGTTGTATTGTGTTGCCGTGTATGTTCTGCTAGGTATTGAATCTAGGGCCTTACACATGCTAGGAAACTGCTCTACCCTTAAGGTACAGTCCCAGTGTTTGCACTTTCTTAATGGTATTTGCAAAACAATTTTTTTTTTAACTGCTGCAATTGAATCTGTCACTTCATTATCTGGGCTTGTGGTCTACCTCAGTATCAGAATAATTCACTTTTAGATTTCCCCATTATATATTTTTATACTTTTACTTCTGATGTTTTAGCCTGTGAGCTGTTTGATCATACTTTTGTAGGCACGGAATGATATGATCAACTTCACTGGACTCTTGATTGTATTCTGTTGATCTAATTATAATAGATGTCTTTATGCTAGTATCACCCTGTCTTCTTTTTTTGTGTTAATATATTGTATTTATTTTATTTTTTAGTTTTAATTTTATTAATTTTAATGAGAAAGAAATAACAATGAGACAGTTTCAAAACAGGTTAGTAAGACAGGTACTTCGAAGCTCAGACTCATAATGATCCTCCTGTTTCAGCTTCCCTGGGGCTGACCCAGCATGTGGTACTCGGGATCCAACCCAGGTCAATGGACTTTCCGGGCCAGTGCTTAGACTGCCACGCTATCTCCCTGGCTTGAAGATTCTTGATAAGTGAACAGAAGATCATAATTCATAATTCAAAGCTTATAGTCATCTTATTGAATTAGCCCTTACTAAGTGAATGGTTCCTTTGAGTTGTAGTTTACTTAATGAATTTATATCAAATCTCTGACACCATCAAATCTAAGATAGATCAATATTTTTTGCACTGCTAAGAAGGAAATATAAATGTACTATCATGCTTTTAAAGGGAGCATTTGACCTTACCGGATACTGGATTTAAGTATATAATTAGAGCATATGGATTGCCACACTAGTACACATTGTAATTTGTCATGTGTCAAAATAGAAACGATCTTTAGTATATTTCAATAGCAATTTAAAAATATATCCCCATGTCACACATATATGTGCTCATTTTACTAGCACAACTCATGTAATATATGGAAGTAATTCTAATTTAGTCTAAGCTACTTTGTTTTCAAATGTGATTTAGTGAATATATTTAGAAGAAAGCCTTCTACTATGTACACTTTTAAAATAGACTTACTGAAAATTGGTGTATTCAGCTTGTCTACTCCAGCACATAAGAAATATGATTACACTTAAACAAATTATTATAAAATTGAAAACATAAAATGGAAAAATAGCATGCACATCCAAAATAGCATATCCCAATTTACACATTGGTGTTTTACTGCTGAGGAAATACAGAGACAGGGAGGACACTTGTTTAGAAAAAAATCATGTTGACAAACACTTTTATGCATTTTGAATGGGCGATTTTATTGCTGTCTAACTGAGCTCCTCTAGTCTGTCCTACACAGTTACAATATTCTTACTGTCCAAGAGAAAAATCAATTTTACTACATATCTTTGTTTTGTTCCCTCATTTAGATATATGCTGTAGTCCTCAAAACAGTATGATAAAATGCTCTCCAGTTATTGAGCCAAGTTGGTTTTATGAGTGCATAATTTTACTGGAAATGGTATTCCATTGTTAAAATGAGAAATCCTGCCACAACCTGTCATTGTCTTGTGGACCAGACTGGCTTGACTATAGTAGATAAAATATTGAATGGAATGATTATTTGATAAGACAAGCTATCACAGTGTATTTTTCCATGGATGATGAATAGTGGAGGACTCTAATTTTTGTTTTATCTCCAATTGTTGAGCTAAGCCCATTAATATTTTGATCAGCCTATGTAAGAGTAAATATGGTGCCTTACAGGTACCATATGTGGGGTCAGCCAGATAACTCAGCAGACTAAAGTGCCTGCTTAGACAGGTGCAAAGACTGGGGTTCAATCCCCAGTGCACTGTGCCAGCCCCATCCCCAGCGCATGCTGAGACTGTGACTGAGAGTGGGCCTTATGATACATGCCTATAATCCCAGCACTTGGGAGACTGAAAACAAGAAAATCACAATGAGTCTAATCTGTGTAGTGAGACCTGTAGACTCTGTACTAAAATGCAAAAAAAAAAAGAAAAAAA
>PVKN010043668.1:0-10164 GCA_004027915.1 Capromys pilorides
GAAAAGAGAGGGGATGTGGGAGGAGGGATGGAGGAGCAGGGAAGAGAAAGCAAGAAAGAACAGCCGGGCAGAGTGGCGCACACCTGTCACCCAGCAGTGACTGTACGGGAGGCCTTCCTGCCTTCAAGCATGCTGCACCCGGCCCTGGGCCGGCTCAGGGACAACCCAGGGCAGTATTCCATCTCTGGCCTCTCAGATCCTGGGGTCGCCCCAGGTATCTCTCAGGCTGCTGCAGCCTGTGTGCAGGAAGGGGCAGCTCCGGCTCTGCCGTCTGGCCCTCCACCTCCACATACCATCCCTTCCGGGCTCTGAGATTGGCCTGCAGCTATGCCCATCGCGGCGGGGGCCCAGGAGGCTGCAGGCCAGAGCTCCGAGCAGAGATGGCCGCTCTGAGTGCGGAGGGGACCAGGACGCACCTGTTGCTTGGGCGGCTGCTGCTGGGCACGCCAAACCACGTTTCTGTGGCCTCCCGCAGGCCCTCCTCAGGACTCAGCACCAGGCAGCCAAGGCATGGAACGGGTCCCTGGGTGTCTTCCTGGCTGAGGGGGCCTCACTGTCCCCCTGGAGCAGGAGGCAGCAGGACAGAGCTGGGGACCAGAATGGAGCAGGTGGCTCCCCTGGGGCTGGACAGCCACCCTCCTGCCTCAGCTCCTGCCTGGGACAGAATAATTCACATGCCAAGCTCTCCACGCTTGCCTGTTACTCTTCACCAGGTCTTTGCCATCATGGTGTGGCAGCTCATGTGGGCAGCACACTGGCCAGGGGAAGTGGCTCTGTGGGGCCAGGCTGGGTACCATGTGTGCGGTTCTCTAGAAGGTAGGGATGCCCACCTCACCATCGCAGGGCAGGAGCTTCTCCTCCTCAGGCCCAGCTTTGTCCTGCCCTTGGCTCTGGGTCTGGGTCCACCCTTAACTGATGATCGCTCCTCCTCCAAGGTGCCTGGGACAGTGCCACGCCAGCAGGACAGATGCAGCCAGCAGGCTAGGCTCAGGCTGCAGCTGCTGTGACCTCTGAGACCTCCTGGTGACCACTCCAAGGTGGCCTGGTGTCCTTGCCTAATGGCAGAGTCCCAGTGCCTGGACATCGTCCACGGGTCCACATGGCACATGCAGCCCACGGTCTGTCTCATCAGGAATGGCCTGCGGCAAGACCTGACGCTGTGCCAGCCTGAGGCACCCTGAGCACGAGGGTCCTTCCTCGTGGGGGCCCACTGGCCTCTCACAGGCAAACTTGCTCCATGTGTAGACCCTGGGGCCTGTGGGCTGGGCTCAGGGAAGCTTACATGGCTAGGGGTGGTCTTGTGCGGGGCTGGGGCCATGGCAAGACCCACAGACTACACATCCAGGGGGCCAGGGGTTCCTTTTGTCTTGAGACAGGGTCCACATGGCCCAGACTGCCCGCAAACTTGCAGTGAACCTCCTGCCTCAGCTTCCTGTGCTGGGCCTATGGCCCTGCAGCACCATGCCTGGCTAGGGGTCCTGTTTAACCAGGTTTAATCCAGACTCAAGTTTTGAGTTCTAGGATGTGAAGCAAGACGGTATAATCTGATCTGCCCGTGTGCATGCTGTGTGGAAACCCTTCTCACTGCACCAGAGAGGAAAGCTCACAGGCCCTGTGCAGGGCCCTTCTGGGAGTTCAACCCAGCCACCCCAGGGCACCTGCCCCAGATTTCTGAACAGTGTCCCCACAGTGGAGGACACAGGCCCTGGCATGCATAGTTCCGGCAGTCACTTTTGTGAGAAGCAGCAAGGGAGGCCCCAGCTCTGTGACCTCGGCCCTAGGCCAGGGAACTGCGGCCAGCCCAGCCAGTCACTCCCAGAAGGTCCGGAGGGCACAGCCCAGGTAGGACACTTGAGTAGTCAGAGCTGCTAGAAAGGGACGGGACCCACACTGTTCTGAGGCCACACCGGTGACCGTCAAGGGCCTGGCTACGATGCCACCCCTCCTGCCGCTACCACAAGTGGCCTCTGTGAATCCTCTGAAAGCAACGGATTCAGAGTGGGAGGGGTGGCACACCTGTCAGCCCAGCTCTGGGAGGCTGAGGCAGGAGGACTGCAAACCCCAGCCCAGCCTGGGGAACTCAGCGGCTTATAGGACCCTGTCTTGAAAAACAAAGGGGTGGGACCGGGCGTGGTGGCACATGCCTGTAATCCCAGCACTTGGGAGGCTGAGGCAGGAGGATTGGTGTGAGTTCGAGACCAGCCTGAGCTACAAAAGTGAGCTCAAGGCCAGCCTGAGGTGCATAGCGAGGCCCTGTCTCAAAAAAAAAAAAAAAAAAAGGGGGGGGCGATCAAAACTCAGTGGTCCCGGCAAGTGCAAGCCGAGTTCAATTCTTGGCACAAAAAACAACAGCAGCAACAACAAAACCTCCATGGGCAGCAAGTTCCTTCCAAGCAGCATGTGGCCAAGCAGCCATCTGTCGTCCCTTCCTGGTCGCCCTCCTCGGCAGCCAGGAGCTCGTGCAGTCCCCGTGCTGATGCCTGCCCTGCTGTACAGCACAAAGGCCTGGCTGGGCAACGTGGGCCCCTGGGGTAGGAAGGCATTCTGTAGCTTACCACGGCAGGCTGTGCTCTCAGGATGGTCCCTGCACCTATGGAGGGGACAGGCCTCAGAAGGGGATGGGCTGAGGCTCCAGCTAGAGCCCACACACAGGCAGGGAGGCGTGAGGGGACCCACAGCCACAGGCAACAGGTGCTGGACCTGAGTAGCTCGGGGTCTTACACATCCGGGTAGTTTTTGCTTTTAAGACACATTTTACGTATCCATGTGTGAGCATGGGACAAACCCAGTACTAGGCCAGGGCTACCTCAGCCACACCCAGACTGTTAGGGTTTCTTTTTTTAAACTTGAAGTGATCCTCCTGTCTCAGCCTCCCCAGCACGGGTATTACAGGGGTGCGCCACCATGCCTGGTTTCTGGATGGCCGGGATGGGGCCAGCACAGCAGGCGGGAATCAAACCCAGGTCTTTGTGCTTGCCAGGCAGGCGCTTATGTCAGAGCTATCTCCCCAGCTGGGCTTTCACCTGGAGGCCAGGCTGACCCCACACTTGAGACCCTGGCCAGCCTCTGGGGGCGCGGGGAGCACAGATGTGCACCGCTGCTTTCTAAATATGAACAAAGGTGATGGAGTTGGGGTGCTGCAGGCTTCTCTCCCCTGTATACCTTTTCATGTGTGGAGCTGAGGAAATGCATGCGTGCTTTCTTAGGCAGGGCTAATAATGCCGAACATGTTCTTTTGGGGGAACTGGGCAATAATTGATAACATTTATTTTTTGAGTTTTTGAATTTTTGAAAGTTTTCTTAGGAGGGCCGGCGAGATGGCTCAGTGGTCTAAAGCACCTGCTTAGGCAAGCTTAGGCAGCCACAGGGACTGTGGTTTGATCCCTGGCACCACGTGCTGCGCCAGCCCCACCCCCAGGGCAGGTTGAGCCAGCCAGAACACAAATAAATAAATAAATGAGGTTTAAAAAAAAAATTTAAAAAGAGAAAGTTTTCTTAGGGTCAGGAGACAGCTCAGTGGCATAGGCACCTGCGGGCAAGTGCAAGTCCTGATTTCTATCACTAGTATAAAAAAAAGTTTTCTTTTATGTGTCAGTGAGTTTTTCTGCATTATTATATATTTATTCAAATGGTATAAAACCATCTTTTAGGGGGCTGAATTTTGTAATTTTTAAAAACAGTGTGATACTTATGTAACAACAAAACATTACTAATTGGGGCTGGGGACACAGCTCTGCAGCCTAAGCACCTGCCTGGCAAGTGCAAGGTCCCAGGTTTGATCTCCAGTACTGCATGCAGTGCCCGCCCCATGCTGTGCAAGCCACTAAAATGGCATGGTGGCGCACACCTGTAATTCCAGCTCTGGGACAGGAGGATCACTATGAGTCTGAGCTGCATAGCAAGACTCTTTACCAAATAAATAAATCTTAAAAAAAATCAGTAAGACAGACTAAGCCAGGTATTATAGAGCATACCCATAGTCCCAGCCCTCTGGGGGGGTTGAGGCAGATCACAAACTTGAATCTAGCCTGGACAAATTTAGTAACCTAGTGAAATCCTATCTCTAAATAATAAAAGAGGGGGAAGGGGCTGAGGATGCCAGGGTAGTGGTGCACATCTGTAACCCCAGCACTTGGGAGGCTGAGACAGGAGGAATGCCAGGAGTTGGAGGTCAGCCTGGGCTACAAAGTGAGTTCAAGGCCAGCCTGAGCTGTATAGTGAGACCCTGACTCAAAAACGGAGACGGAGGGGCCGGGGAGATAGCTCCGTGGCACAAGTGCCTGACTGGCAAGTGCAAGGTCGTGAGTTTGAACCCCGGTCCCGCAAAAAAAAAAAAAAGGGAGGCGGACAGGAGACTCAGTGTGAATGGCCTAGGTCTTGTCTATTATTGCAAGTAAAATTTAAAAATACCCACAAACAAGAATGCTGTCCATCAGATAAATCCTCAGCCCCACCCCGCCCACCCCAGCCCCTGGCAGCCCCGTCAGCTTCCGAGACAGCTTTTGCTTCTCTCCCTGGCCAGGCTGCAGCATCGAATGGTCCACCTTCTAGGCTGACCACACCCCAACACTAGCCTGGGCTACTTCCTTGTCCTTCCATCCCTCAGTGTCGGGTGGCCATGCAGCTGTGCAGGGGCTCGGGGGCCCTGCAGTGGGAGGGCAGTGGGGAATCACTACAAGTCCAACCTACAATAGTGAGACCCTGTACACCCTACAGATCCTGTCTTAAATTCATAAATAAATAAAAATTGGAAGTTTATTGTAAATACAATCTGCAAGTATTTTAGCAAATAAAACAGGACAGTAAATTTGAACTTCAGGTAAACAAAAAGATGGGGGTCAGGTGCTGGGGATCGAACCTGGACATGTGAGAGTCCTGCTGCTGGCTGCCCAGCCTAAGTAGCTCTTGGCATAGCTGCATGGCCTCAGCTTCCAGTGTGCAAGGACACAGGCGTCCACGGTGCTGGCTCCTTCCGATTTCAACGTGGAGTGCACAAGCCCAGCACCCACGTGTGTCCAGGCCTGGGAACTGGGAGGCCCGCACTGTCACCATCCCCACGCTAGATCACTGGGAGGCCTGCACTGTCTCTGCCGCCCCAGTCTGCCAGGGACCTGACCCCGCCCACCCCCTGCAGGCCCCAGCTGTGCTGTGCCAGGCCCAGCTCCCAGTGTGACCACAGTGCCACAGTGCCCCCAACAACACATACTAAAAATAACACGAGAGCAGAGCCACCGGCCTCACACGCTCCCCATGGCCAGGCTGTCCAGGTCACTGGCTCTGAGCCGGATCGTTATGAACGGTGCATGGCTCTGTGCGCACAGCTCAGCCCCGGAGCTCGGAGGCGGGATGGCTCCCCAAGAAGCCGGCAGCAGCTCTCCTGCAGACACTGGCATGCAGCAGCCGGGTCTTACGATGTCTTGACCCAGCTCAGCATCGCACCACGCTCAAGGGCAGGCCAAGGACAGGCTGCCACATCCCCAGGGGAAGGGGCAGTGCTCCGCCTCGCCCATGTCGCACGGTGCAGCTGGCTCCCTCACCCTCAAGTAGGCGGCTCTACTGGGGTCTGGCGACTGACATCCAGAGTCTAGGGCTGACTGCTGTCGCTTCTGGCTAGGGGCAGTGGCTTGGGCCGTGCCTGCCTTCAGAGACAAGCGTGTCCAGGGCCAGCCACTCCTTAAGCAGCAAGCTCAGGCTCAGCCCTCCTCCTATGGTTCTGGCCCACATTTAAAGAATTAATTTCTAGCACAAGAAGTTTTCAACCCTAACGTGTGGCACAACAGCACAGAAAGCCCCAGGTGCTGTGGCTATTCTGTACACTCCGTGGGCACTCCGTGGCTCCATGGAGCCACACGATTTCTGCGTGGACTCTGGGTGTGGCTGAGCACAGCACACTCGCCTAGCACCTGTGAAGGCCGGGATTTGGCCCAGCGCACCAAGGAAGCAGAAGCAAGAGCAAAAAACGCACACAAGCACAAGACTGCAAGAACAACCGCGAGGGACAGGACACAGCAGCCCTCCTGATCCCCACGAGCCTGAGCTGGCTAAGCAACCTCACTTCACTTGCAGCCATCGGTTCCGGCACTGCAGACACTGGCTCTGGCCCCAGCCCCGGGGGACACTCCTGAAGATGGGACCCTAACCTTGGCAGCAGGGGCCGCCACCCTCCAATGGAGCACACACTGGTCCAGCCACAGCCTCTTTAGGTGCCAGCCCCTGCGCCACAACCAGGGCACACCTGCCAAGCGATTCGCTTGCAACACCCACAACCAGCAGCTCCCAGCACCAGGACTTCCAGAGCTCACAAGTTCATCAGCAACTCCAGCTACTGCTGGCTGCTGTGGATCTGGGCCTGTGGGCGTGGACGCCCCATGCCCCCTTGGCCCCTAGTGGGGGTCATTTACAGTCTGCACCTGTTTTTCCCTCCCGCCTGCCCACTAGGTCCTGGGTTTCCATTCTCCCCCCCCCCAGCCCAGCCACACCTCCCACACTAGAAGGCCCCAGGGGGGTGCCCACTCACTGCTCAGGGAGAAGGGGCCAGCACAAGCCCCAGCTGGGCTCCTTGGCCCACGGCCCCTTCCCCACGGAGCTCCACTTACAGGGTGCCCAGCGCCCTCGGCTCAGGTTTCCAGAGCTCGAGCTCTCAGTGCTGCTGTGTGTAAGCAATGGGGCGGAAGGCTCTGTGGCGCAGTTCCCGACAGCCTCATGCTCTGTGGGTCTCAGGTTTTGAGAAAGGGCTCACGGACCAGGAACTTCGGGATTCTCAACTGCATTCGTGTCCCGTGTTCCCTGGGGTGACCCGAGCCACAGCCACATCCACCAAGTGACTCACGCGTATCCTGGGCCCAGAGTGGGCAGCAGCTGCCGCTCACAGCTGAGCCTGGAGCTCCGTGCCCTGGGCGGAGGCGGCATGATGCGCAGGGCAGCACCGTGCCAAAGTAGTCGGCAGAAGGCACCGGGCCCTAAGCTGAGCAGCCCCTGAAGCGCACAGACGCCTGCCTAGACCCAAAGCCTGACCTGAAAGGCAGGGCTCCTGCCCCTTCATCTCCAGAGATTTTATAGCAGAGCAGATCTTCCTGTACGTGGATCCCAGAGTTTAGAAGACCACGGCTGGCTTCTTCATCCTCTAAGCTTTCCTGAGAAAAGACCTCCTCACTAACATAGTGAGGCCTAGGCTGATTTCAAACTCACGGTGTCCTTCCTGCCAGGGCCTCCTGAGTGCTGGGATGACAGGCACGTGCCACCACTCTTGGCTTCGCATTTTTCCTTTAACGCAGAAGTACATGAGCCATCAAGTGATATCATAAATGTCACCACTATACACTGGGACAGCAGGCACACCCACAAGGGCCCATCCTATCTCCCAGACATGTGACCAGGGCCACTGAGCCCAACTCAATCCAACAACTCTGACAAGCCGGTGAGGACTAAGTCAGACCAGGGAGCTGGAATTTGTTTTCTGAACTGCACCACGTAGGTGAAGGGACCTGTTACCCTGAGGTTACATTCTCCAGGAGATCAGTGCTCTTGCAAAGATAAATACAGAGATCTTGCACACAAAGTGTCACCAGCCGCTGTCTCTTTACTTCAGGTCAAATTCTCACAGCTGGGAAAGACGCTGATTTGGATTAGAAAGGAAGTGATTAAGGCGGGTTTAGCAAAACATTTGCCTTCTGGCAAAAGCTGGCTGGTCAGAAGTTCAGCACCAGGCAAGATGTATTTAGAAGCAGTCAGCTCTCAAAGGCCGGCAGCATCAATGACACCTAAGGTGACCAGGTGACCTGCTGGTGGTGTGGGCATCGACAGCATGTGAAGCAGCTCCACGCCGGACCCAGGTACCAAGGGCCCAAACACAACCTGGGGCCGTGACAGAGCAGTCTCCCATAGCACCCAACGGCACGCTCTGACAGAAGCGCGAACCTGCAGATAGGTGACCAACCTGGGTACAAACCCATGCCTGTTCCAGATACTTTCACAGGTTCAGCGTGGAACGAGGTACTGGGGTTACCTAGACCCTGACTGGCTTTTGTTATTTATTTGTGGTACTAGGGACTGAACCCAGGGAGTGCTGAGCTACAACCCCACTCCTTTCTTAGTTTGAGACAGGTTCTCATCAAGGGGCCCAGGCGGGCCTCAGCTCCCTGGGTGGCCGCAATCACAACCACTGTGACAAGGGTCGTTTTGTTAATATAGGTCTGGAACAGTCCTGTGGGCAGTTGGCTTTAGAAAACTGCTGTTCAAAGTCCAGAGAGATGTGCCGAGATGGCAGAGAGTAAGAAAGTCCTGTCAGAATTAGAACTTTCTCTGGAGAACAACGGAGGCCTTCCAGTGTGCTGTGAGGTGGCCGGGGCTCTCCCAGGAGCAGGGGCGCCCGGCTGGGCGTGCGTGCACAATCCAGCAGCCCTTCCCAGCATTGCCACTCGGCCCTCCCTCCGCACCACTCTGCCCAACCTCGTTCAGCACCTTCTGCACTTCAGCCAGCAAGGAGAGTCAGAAGCGCTTTGCCTTCAGGCTGGGTGCTGCCTTCCTTACAATTATTGTATTTCCACATTAACCACCAGGTGTGGAGGGAACCTGCATGTCTGTTGATTTCCTAGATATATACATATGTACTAGGTATGATCAAAATATACCCTGAATACCTAAAACTCTTTTAAAAATGTATTACAGGGGCCAGGGAGATAGCTCAGCGGTCTAAGCACCTGCCTGGCAAGTGCAAAGACCAGATTAGATCCCCGGTACCACATCCAGTACCAGATCCACCCCAGGCCCGCTGAGCCACTCTGAAACCAGGTGTGGTGGCGCACACCTGTAATCCCAGCACTGGGGAGGCTGAGATAGGAGGATCACTACAAGTCTGAGTTGCACGGCAAGACCCTGTATCAAATACAAAATTTTAAAAAATGATGTATTACAGTCAATAATGTATTACCATGAACCCCTCCTCTGGGACACATACAACCCCAAGACTCCCGAGGGTTGGCCCAGCAGGGCCTGGTTCTACTCCAAAGTGAGCATGAGCACAGAGCAAACCCTTTTAGATCAAATGGGACCACAGACAGCCAGGACTGAGAAAGGAGGACCCTTGGGAAAGGGTCTGCTACTTCAGAGCTCACGTGTGTTTGAAGCACGCAGAAGAGTCCGTGGAAGCTGATGGTAATGTGTCTTTCACAGTGGTAAATCTCAACGCAAAAGCTTGATTATTCACATTTCCATTTTGTTTTGTTTTGGTGGTGCTGGGGATCAAACTCAGGACCTCGAGCTGGCCAAGCAGGCAGTTCTGCTGCTAAGCTATCTACACAGCCCTCATTCACATTTTGGATCACACCTCGCCTATCATTGTCTGACATTGCCCCCCAGTACCCTTGTGTGTACTTTAAAAAGTATTTAGAGGCTGGTGAGACAGCTCATCGGACTAAGCACCTGCTTTGGCAAGCACAGAGGCCAGGGTTCGATACCCAGAATCACATGCTGCGCCAACATCCCCCCCACCCCACCCCTGCCCTGCCAAACGCCCTCTCCCTGCTCTGCCAGCCATGGAGTCTGGGCATGGTGGTGCACACCTGGAATCCCAGCACTGGGGAGGCTGAGACAGGAAGATCACTACAAGTCCCAGCTGCACAGTGAGACCCTGTACTGCACACATCAAAAATAGAAACAAAAATAAAAGTATTTAGAGATCAAGGAATGCCGTGTGTGGTGGCGCGCACCCACAGTCCCAGCATTTGCAGAGCTGAGGCAGGAAGACCCAAGTCCAAGGCCACTGAGGCAACTCAGTGAGACCCTGACTTGAAATGAAACAGGGATGGGCTGTCACTCAAGAGGCAGGAAGTGCCTGAGTCCACCCCCAAACCCCAGTACATCAAAAGGATAAAAAAAAAAAATAAAGCCCCCAAGGAACTTTTCCAGAATAAAACTTAAAAATACAAACAGAGAAAGAAGCCCCCAAAATATATGAATAAAAGGTTAAAAAAAAATTTGGTAACAAGGCAGAAATGCAAACTGATAAACCATGGAAAACCTCACAAAGGGTGCTAATATTCTAAGTAACAGAACTGGCACTTTAAAAGACAACAGGAAACAGTGCTTCTGGAACTGTGGGGTCCGAGCAGCCTGCAGCAACTCTGTCAGGCACTCCTGGGAGGTAGGAGGGGAGCGGGGCCCTTG
>PVKN010043669.1:0-10192 GCA_004027915.1 Capromys pilorides
CACAGAGCTACAGCTCTTGGTTAGCAATCAAGCAGATCATCTGATGTTATCAATGTTTCCTTTATGGAATGTGGAATGTTCTCTTGTGAAAGGCCTGATGATAGAAATTCTCTGGGTTCTTCCAAGAGCTTGTAGAGAAGTGAGCTTTTAAAAGATTTGGTCCCCTAGCAATAGTTCTTTGAAGGACGCCGCCCTGCAAAACCTAGTCAACACCGTTTTCCTCTGTAAGAAGTAACAGCTGTTGTCAGCATCCAAGATAAACTCCAGGGCCTTTTTAGACCTCTGGTTAAAGCAGACTATTTATCCTGGTCCTTCCTTGCAGGCCGGCAGAAAGGCCGATCCGGCTGTGCAATCAATAGTGATCCCAGAGAAGCACTCCTGGTCCTTGAGGAGGACGGGAAGATCGTTACAGGAAACCCGCAGCTAAGCTCGTGGGCATAATTTGCAGGAACATATTGCACAGGAAAAAACTAAATGTTTACTTGAGAATCATTGTGCTGGAAGGGCGACTCGGCAGCTTCCCATTCCAAACTTTTCAGAACCCCCTTTAAGGGCTGCTCTGTATTTCTCTGAGGTCTTGATATGGCCAGACCAGCTGTGAACCCTAGCTTCGTGCCCAGGATTCCAGCCAACCTCGGCTGCAAGGCCGGGAGAGGCTGCACTCACCGGGAGCCCCGGAACACACCAGGCTTCTTCTTGGTGGCCCATCTCCAAGGAGACCACCTGCCCACTCTCCCACTCAGGCTGCTGTTGGCCACACCAGTGCTAGCCCGCGAGAACCCACTTGCATTGGTCTTGCCAGTTCTGGAAAGAGGAGGTACTTGTCTTTGTTCTCATGCCGCTGTTTTTCAATATCAGTCAGCGATGTGCTGGAGCTTTAGTGCCATAAATATTTATGAGCCTCTAGCTTTTAATGTTCATGAGTAAAGAGGCAAATTAATAATTTTTCAGAGTTGCTTAAAAAGAAACTATGAGCTTTCTCGGAAGTATAAGAGTATTCAAGACCGGGTAGCAAGATGACCGACTGGGGAAAGCCACCGGTCACTTCAGTGGTGGAGGATTTGAGCGAGAGATAAGATTGTTGCACTACATTTGTTTTTCTTCCAGAGCTAAAAGACTTTGACATGGCTTGTGGAGAAACACTCACACAAAAATTAAAGCCTGACCATGAGGACAGATGCCAAGATCACCGCACTGGTCTTGAACTTAGAGACCTTAGGGACCAGGGAAGGACAGCGCTGGTTGACGGCACACCCAGGCCCGGTGTGCATCACTTAGTCTACCCCCTTGGGGAGCTAATGGTATGTACTGTCATTCCTCAAAGGGTGTCACAGAACCCCGCCCACATCAGACAGACCCCAACCTGGGTGGCAGGGCAAACGTCTCACTGAGTGCCACGGACAGTCTCCCTCCACAGTGAGCTTGAGGCCCTACTGTGTGCTGGTTAACAGCTGTTAGACGCGATCACATTTAGTCGCAACCCCCCAAACACTGTAGAATAGTGTTGCCAGCTCTGTCTTACCCAGGAGGGAACACGGGCTCAGACTGAAGCCCGGAGAATCCCATGTCACATTCTGAGCTGCTGCCATGTTAATGCCTAGGGTTGCTAGGCTGGGAAGAAGGAAGTCTCCCCTGCATCCTAACCACCCAAAGGAGATGTGATACAGGCAGTCAGAGGACACAGTGAGTGAAAGCAAGCCAGTCTAAGCTGGTCTGGCCACAGGTCAGAGACAGGTTCTCAGAGTAAGCAGCCTGCCTTCTCCCCAGCTGCCGTGAGGCCAAGAAGCAACTAGCGCCGTAGAGGATTACTTCTCCCCTCTCTGAAGGAGGCTTGGCTGAGGTGTTTGAACACTGAGGCCTCCACATCTGGGGTATGAGAGCCGCCTCTAATGCCCAGGCAAAGACTTAAAGTCAGCAAGGGTTTTACACTGGTTTTCACCCTCGCGGCATTATTTATGAGATCGTCCACATTAATGGAGAGACGAGAGCGTAGCTTTGCATATTTAAAGGCACAGATGTGTACCGAGTACCAACACAAGCCCTTCCAGCGCTGTGCGAGCGCCCACGCACACGGGTGTGGGTGGGGTGCGCCGGTTCTTCGCTGTCTACTTATCTCCAAGAACTGGGGGAGGCCTGATGGAACACACACTGTGGCACTAAGTGGGCAAACAGGGCTCGGGGTCCTCCTCCCGACGCTCGGTGCACTGCCCAAGTGCCTGAGACTCGAGCATCACAGATCCAGGCAGCGCTTCCACGTCGCACAGCTACGACGTGTCTCTCACCTCCACTCTGTGCACTTATTGAAGCTAAGAGCAGCGCCCATGAGTCTTTGCATGCTTACTGATTAGACTCAGTGACCACGACAAGGGCCGGGGCAAGTGCTCGTCCGCTTGTTCTCTTCCTTCAAACAGCAGCTCTCTGCTCTTAAGAACAAAAGCATCCCTTAGTGCTAGACACCTTCCAGGGGCCAGGGAAGGCTGGGTCCACACCAAAGATGCCAGAAGTCTTAAGCCCCAAAGGTCCCACTACGGCGGGGGGAGCCCTGTGTGTGTTTTTCTCTGACTACTTTCTCTTTGTCAGAGGTGACCAGCGTGGTCGGAGGAGTTGCCACAACTGAAGTGCACCCCTCAGGGACACTCTCAGCTTCACATACAGAGTGCTGGAGCTGGACGAGGCCTGCAGATGCGACTGCCCGGATGCTAGCTGCCCACCATGGTGACAAGGGGACACGCACAGCCTGCGTACTGATGTCTCAGGCCTCGTCCGCTGTGACTTTGACCTGAGTGGAGTGGAGAAGGGCCAGGCTATTCCAAATGAGGGACAAGAGCTTTCTTTCAGATGGCATTGCTCTAACTGCATGGAAAGCCAGGTTTCAGGAACACCCTCGTCCCCGCCTTTACAAGTGAGAACCCTAAACCTCAGGGAGGCAAGCTGAGCCCTGTGTGTGTGTGTGTGTGTGTGTGTGTGTGGAACTGGGGATCAAACTCTGGACTTTGCACTTGCCAGGCAGGCACTTGTGCCCCTGAGCTATCTCCCCAGCCCCAAGCTGAGTTTGGACAAAGGCATAGAAAGAGGAAATGAGACCGGGATTCCCTGCACCCTGCCTATTGCTGTACTACTTTAGATTGCCTTTGGGACATGAGTTACCATGTCCAGAGTTCAAGACAGAATGCAAAGGAAAGGAAAAGAAAAGACAGGACAGGAAGGAGAGGAGAGTGGAGGGGAGGGGAGAAAGAAAGAAAGAAAAAAAAGAAACAAACAAACAAACAACATCTCTGGTCTCTCCTTATAAATTTGGGTCAGCTTTTCCACTATATCTGCTGTCAAATATACAAGTAGCTTTCCTGTTGTCAAATACACACTGCATCAGGTGGCGTCACTCATACCCAGCTCCTAGACTCACAGCCCTCTGGTGACCTTGGGCATCATCTGGCCACTGCGTCCACATAGCCTAAGCAGCACAGCTTTGGGAACAGCAGATCCAGGACTTTTCTCTTCCTCCAAAGCCAGTAAAATCCTCCTGGTGGAAACAGCGTCTCTCTCACTCCGTTGCCACCAACAAAAACATGTGATTAACTAGAGGCCACCGAGGTGCTAGGAGACTCTTGGCGCTGTCTCTGCTGCCCAGAGCTCAGCACCGGGTGGCACAAACGCCAGGTGCACGCTGCACACCCTGCCACACCCAGTTCTCCAAGTGCATTTCGCACTAGCACCTAAGGTTCCGGTGCTTGAACTCCAATATCCACCATCTTCAGGGGGCCTAGACTGCCCCATACTGCCCCTCCTCTGTGGCTACAGGCCACCAACAATTCACCTCCTCTGGGGACCCCTGGTCACCTGTCCAAGTGCCACTGGGCCGAGTCACAGCACCAGGGGTGTCCACAAAGCCCAGACCAGAGGTTCTGGAAGTAAGGCCTGCAAGGCCTCAGCCACTGGAACGGGGTGGCCATCGTCTAATGAGAGGCTTTTAAGCCCTTTCTTTGAAATTGCTTCTAATCTATCTCTGATTTAAAAAAAAATATTAATAATAGCCCGGGGTTATTAGCATAAAACTACCATTGGAAAGGTAATGAATAATTCAGAATTGAGACAACAGAGTAATTACACCACCCATTTACGTTTGCTAAATAATTGAGGAGTTCCTCGGATTATTTACAACCTGCTCCATCACCCCGGGGGCCTGTGGTGTTCGCTGGTGAAATCCCCGGCACAGCGCTTCTACACTCAGGTCTCTTTCCAGCCCACAGGGCGGGACTTGGGTGTCATTAGTTTGGGGGCTTGATCAGTTGCCTTTGCCAGCTGTGGGCTCCTCAGAGAGCACCCAGAGCTGGGGGAGGGGTGGCTTCCGACGGGAGCCCGGCTTGCAGGGGTCTGCGCAGGCATGGAGGTGCTGTGCGTGGTGAGGCGTTGATGCTGCCAATGGCTAATGCAAAGTAAAGTCCAGGAAGAAAAAAGTTCAACCTACCCCGGTGCTCACGGGCACATCCCCGCACCACTGTCGAGGCAGAGAGTACTTGGGAGTCTAGCACCAGGCCTGAGCCAGCCTCAACAGGACGCGGCAAGAGTCCCCTCCCAACCAGGAAGCCTGAAGGGACAGATTTAATCAGGCCATCTTCCTCACACGCTAGCCAGATGTTCGGTGAATTTAGAGCGGGGAGCAATCTGCTCTCCGCGTTGTGGAGGCTAAACCTCAGAGCTGGAAGGAGCATACACATCAAGGGTAGAAACAGCATGGTGAAGAAGGGGCAGGTCCAGAGGAAAATCCCCGTGCTCCCGCACGGCCACTGTCCCCCCTCGAGCTCGGGGGCATGCAATGCAGGCCGCACTCTGAACTCCCGCAGTCTCCTCATTTGATTGCATTTAACAACTTCTCATTTGCTTGGAAGAAACAGGCAGATACAGGCTCTACATTTAACTTGAGAAGGTATCTTTTTTAGTTCTACTCAGCTGAAGACAGACTCCCTGCTTGGGAAGTGATTTCAGAATTACTGGGGAACTCACACTATTATCATTACACGTGGAAATAAATAGATGGGACTCGATAAGCATTTGACAAAGCTCATCTGTAACCCCGGGCCCTTTCAGATGACTTAGAACATCAGCCAGGGGAAAGCACTTTATCCATTGTCAGTACCATATGAGATGCTCGAACTGTTGTTATCCACACACCCTGCAAAGCTACTTCTAATAAGCAAGGCGCCAATAGGAGCATTTTAGAAACAAAGCTTCGACCCAAGGAAGTCTAGATAAAGCGTGCATCAGTTTACACCAGCTCTGCATGATGATGTGTGGGAGGGGTCAACGTCCAGGTCAGAGCTCTCCTCCCTTTCCAGCCCGTGACCCTTGACCCTGGCGCTAATCTGCAGCGGGGACGTTTGCCAGCTCTGAGTCCCACCTCACTGTGCAGGAAAGAATTCCTGACTTGTTGCCAGGAACCCGGTGTCCAACCCTTGCAAACCTGCAGGGGTTTCTGTAGGAATTTTATCGTTCCGCCCGAGTTGCGTGCTCTCAGACCACCCCTGAGGCGACCCTCACTACAGGGCTCTGCGCTATCACCCGCACTGCCTAGCAGCTTGCGGTTACAACGGCCTTCACACTTCCTACGGCTTTAGCAGTACAGTACAAAGCTGTCGACTGGGCTTTGACAGGCACTGGGCAGCCCCAGAGGCAGTGCGCACCCTTCCCGCCCGAGCGTCCACCCATCGGCTAGCTGTCCCGTTGTCCAGCACTGTACTCATTCCCCGAGGCTCTGGCCACGACCTGATCTGCTCTCTGACACCTGGGTGATGATGATGAGCCATTCCACCCTCAATCATGTGCTATGCCGTATTTTCCAAAGCGCTTCTGCTCCAACCAAATACCCCAAGCCGAGCCGGCCACTGATTGCGCCTGTAGCAGATTAATTGAAATTAAATACTAAGCCTTTGGCAAAGCATCACCCACACCCAGCTGAGTCTCCCTGGGGAGTTCTGCAAGACAGAGCAATGACTCACAGCACGTCTCGCGTCGCTGGGTAGCTAGACACATAATTTTTTTCCCCAAAAAATCAAACTTTTTTTTTTTTTTTTCAGTAAATTGATTTGCATCCTTTTACTCACCTTCCAAAATCGTTTTAATCTGCCAGCTCCGGACAGGGTGGAAGCGT
Source organism: Capromys pilorides (assembly GCA_004027915.1). NCBI lineage: Eukaryota > Metazoa > Chordata > Mammalia > Rodentia > Capromyidae > Capromys > Capromys pilorides. The sequence continues at coordinate 6,146 of PVKN010043669.1, forward strand.
TCATCCCTGCGGGTCCCAGGTGGAGGAGGCAGGGATGCCCTTGGAGAGGCCAGGACGCCTGGTGGCTGTGCGGAGCTGCCTGGGGACTCTGCCGGCAGCAGGACACTCCCTGGCTTTTAGCACTGCTGCTCACCAAGACCACAGAGTTTGCTGGCAGCCCCGAGCAGCCAATAGCTGAGCAGAGGCTTCAGCCTCTGGGGAGAGGGGAGCAGCACGCCTGCATGGGTAGAGCATCCTCGGAGCCTCTGGGCTGCCCCCAGGGCACGGCACGGCTTCCTCAGGGGGCACAGTGGTGTTTTCTGGGCATCCCCTCTGCCTCCTGCTCCTGCTCCTGCTCCTGTTCCTGCAGATGGGGTTGGAGGCCTGGGCTGGGTAGAACCCTGCGCTCTGAGACAGGCTCCCTCCCAGAGCTCGGCTCGGAATCACCAGCAGATGCCCAGCCGTGCTGGCTGGCCGGCCCTGGCTCCAGAGTTGATTGGGACCCTGGACAAATGTGTGGGCTGCACGCTGGGAGCCAGGGTGCCGTTCACAGCTCCCCGTCCACGCTAAATGCTGGCTTCCGAGTCTGGCTGCTCAGTAGAGTCGGGGTTTGGCTGGCATCCGCTTGCCTTGGTGCTAGGGGCAGACAGGTATTTGTTAGGCAGCTTCTAAGACACCGAGGAGTCAATGCCCGCTCTCAGTGCCTCTCAGGGAAGGCGCTGTGCCGAGGGAGGGACCGTCCCGCAACTCTCTACACTCACTCGTGTGACAGCCCTGGTGTCCGGTGGCCAACTCCACCCTGGGGCTTGAGCTCTGAGGCTATGGGCTATGGCAGCTGCTGGTCAGGCGCCAGTTCTGAGCCCACTTAGACCTAGAGTGCCCCCTCCCCCTTCCTCACGCGCTCAGAGGGGGGCCGGGTCCTCAGGGGCTGGACCCACAGATCCACTGCCTCACTGGTTGTCAGTTAACCAGGTGGTGTCTGTGCAGAAGCAGCTGGTCACGGCCTGTGAACTGGGCAGGTCTGGGCCTCCTTTTGGCTGCTTTGCATTTGTGCTTCCCGGCCGCCGTGACCTGAGAAGCTTCCCTCTGCTGTGCCCTCTGTGGTGCCCAGCCTCTACGGCCTGTGAAACAAAGTCAGCCTCTCCCCTCTTGAGCTGCGGGTGTCGGGAGCTGTATCTGGCAAGGAGACCCTGGGCGTCGCAGCCCTGTGGTGTAGGGCTTCACCACATGCTGTGCCTCCCGCATGGCTGTGAAAACCTCGAGGGGTTTGCTTAGTCCCAGTCCCACACCTGGCACACAGGGAGTTGGCCACTGAGGAAGGAAAGAAGGCAGACAGGCAGGCAGGAAGGAAGGGAGGGAGGGAGGAAAAAGGGAGGGAGGAGGGGCAGGGGGAGAAGGGGAGGGCGCGAGACCACGCTTCTCCAGCCCAGACACATGTGAGGCCAGAGAGGAGGCCAGGACTTAAGCACTTGTGGCAGGTGAGAAGGCAGGACACGCACAGTGTCATCCTGGCCTCGCTCGATTTAGCCCATGGACACTGCAGGCAGTGACGACTGAGGACCACAGACACCAGCATGCCTCTGGCCAGCCCTTGCTGGGGTGTGGGGGCTTCAGAGCCTCTGGGTCACGCTGTGTCCCCACCCCTGCACAGCAGCCCGCCCCTCTTCTCTGAAAGACAGCGCGTTAGTTCACACGGCTGAGAAATCAAAGCAAACAACTGGCTATGATCTCAGGAGCACACACAAGCAGGGTGCACCCTGGTGCCTGGGAATGAGAGGCATCAGCTGCAGGCTCCCATGGGTCAGGTCAATGTAGACAGAGGCCACGCAAAGGCTGATGGGAAAACCCAGCCACCAGTCAGGAGCATCGTAAGTTAAGCAGCAGAGACAGCTCCAGGACCTGGGGTTCCAGTGGCACCAGCTGAGGGCTCAGACCACAAAAGGACTCTAGTTGTTCCCCCTGCAAGTCTCGTAAGGAAGACAGATGGTCTGAAGACCGAGAAAAACTGATGAATATTGAAATGACAGTTGATAAAAATAATGCAAACTTGAGTTGACATAATTTGGGTAATTTGGCTCGGTAGGTTTATAACCTGTGGGGAAAACCAAGGATCAGAAAATGACCTTCATCCTTGAAATGTGGGGAAGGAGATGCAGGCTCCTGGCACTCTCACGCAAGACTGGAAGAGAGATTTCAAGACAGTTCCATGGCTAAAACGTTTTGTGGTCATTGGTGGTTTTGTTCACTAGTCTCATTTAAACAATGGGTGTATTGGTCAGGGTTTTACTTAGAGGAACAGAAAGATATAAAGAATGGATATTAACACAAAATATACAATATATGAGGAGTTACAAGATTGGCTTACAATAGTCAGCCACAGAGTCAGATGAGGAAGCGTGCAGAGGGCGTCTGCATGCTCCGGACTGGAGAATTCAGTCCTGAGGTCTGAAACTCACTGCAGTGCTCTGTGTAAGTCTCTAACCGTCAGCTGATGGGTCTGCGATAGAAGACTGAAGTATCTGTGATGGACGCTGAAGAGTCTGCGATGGATGGCGAAAGATCCAAGCTGGAGGCTTTAGAGTCTGCGCTGCAAGCCAGCCGATGAAGTCCAGGCCGAATGCGAAGACTGAAGCTTCTCCGAGGAAGTGACGTCTTGACTCCTTCCTCAGCCCTTTAGAAAGTCTCTGTGCTCCAATCATACCCCAGCATGGGCCTTGATCCCACTCTAGGGAGGAGTCAATCATATTCTAGGCAGGCCCAGGTCATGCTCCAGGGAGGAATCAATTGTACCCCGGGGCGGGACTCCCACCAACAGGGAGCCAGGCCGCTGAGTCATCCAGCCAAGTTGTATCAACCACTACAATGGGACTCTTGGTATGGAAGGAGAGGAGACAGGTTTTGAATATTTAAAAACATTCACGGTGAAATCAAGTATTTGTTAACTAGCTACATACTGCCTTTTCTCCAACAATGTGTCCGACATACCACCCTTCCTCCCATTTCTGTACAAAAGCAGCCTGTCCATCCTTGTCAACCAACAAGCTCTTGGGAGGCTCTAAAGCTGTTTAAGAAGTTGTTGGCAAACTAGGAATTGTGACGTCACTTTTAGCTTCCATTGTTTTAAAATAAGGCTAATGGTTTATTGATTCTTTTAAATAAAGAATAGAGTGGCTGTCACGGGCAGAAGTATGTCACAGTGACTGCGTGGTGGGGCGGGACCCCTGCCCACTGCCCTGTGTCCTTTCCACAGGAGAGAGGGCAAAGGCCACGTGAGGTGGAGCCACCACCCAGAGGCCCACAGGGCATCCAGGGCTTTGATTTAGTGGTCCAGGGAGGGACACTGCTCCCCCTGCCTTCTCTCAGTCCTGGAGCCTGGCCGGACATCAGTGTCCTGGGGACAGCATCACATACCACAGTCGCGTGGTACAGCCTGGGACGGGGGTTGCCAGCAACCAGCTCTGGAATGTTGACGCTGAGCCTCCACACTTTCATGGAGACCCCACTCCAGGCCCTCTCCGAGCTGGCGCCTGAGGGCGCCTCGGTGCTCCTGCGTCTCCATCTGCTCAACTTCAACAACAGCACAGTACGTGACCCTCTTGGAGGCGTCCCCAGCCCTACGTGCCATCTGTGGAGAGGTACAGGAGATTCCACATTTCTCTATCTGTTCTTGGTGCCAGGGACTGAACCCAGGCCTGCACACCGAGCTCCCTTCCCTGTCTGTAGACAGGGCCTGGCTGGGTTACCCAGGCTGGGCTCAGATTTGCCACCCTCCTGCCTCTGCCTCCCACAGCGATACGATGAGGGGCACACAGTGCCATGCCCAGCCTCTGCATTTTAGAGAGAGTGGAATCTGAACCCATCTCTCTGCCCCCTGGGCAGCCCCTCCGGACCTTGCCGAGGTCCCGTGGGCGCCCAGGTTCCCACAGCTCCTGAGCACTTGCTGTGGCTGCGGAGGCATCTCAGCTGCTCTGTGCCTTTGGGCGTGGCCACCCTGCGGCTTCTATCCAGCCCAGGAACGGCGTCTATGCCCCAAGCTTCCCCTGGCAGTGCACAGACCCAGTAGACGCC
>PVKN010043670.1:0-10189 GCA_004027915.1 Capromys pilorides
AACAATACAAGAAGTTAATGAATCAAAAAGCTGGTTCCTTGAAAGATTAAATAAGATTGATAAGCCCTTAGCTAATCTCATCAAAAGAGGAAAGAAAAAACTCAAATTCAAGAAATAAGGAATGCAAAAGGTGACATTATCACAGACCTAGTGGAGATTGGGAATACCATTAATAGTTAGTTTGAGAATATTTACTGTCAAAGGATTGAAAACAGAGAAGAAATGGACAGATTCCTAGAAAGGTACAAATTACCAAAACTGAATTAAGAAGATATAAGGACTCTCAATAAGCCAAAAACAGCCAAGGAAATTCAAAATGTAACAAAATCCTAAAACCCACTGAAAAAGAAAAGTCCAGGTCCTGATGGATTCATAGGTAAATTTTACAAGAAATTTACAGAATATAAAATCCCAACATGCCTCAAACTCTTAAGTGAAATCGAAAAGGAAACAATCCTCCCAAAGTCATTAATGGAGGCAAGTACTACACTGACACCAAAACCAGAGAAAGACGAAACTGAAAGGAGAACTACAGGCAAATCTCCCTCATGAAGAAAGATGCAAAAATTGTCAGTAAAATCCTAGCCAACTGAATACAGCAAAAAATTAAGAAGATAATATACCATAACGTGGTAGGATACATCCCAGAGATGCAAGGGTAGCTCAACATATGCAAATCTACAAATGTAATACACTATATCAATAGAACCAAATCCAAAAACCTCACAATCATCTTAATTAATGCATAAAAGGCTTTTGACAAAGTGCAACACTCATTCATGTTCAAAATCCTACAGAAAATTGGAATAGATGACCTCTACCTTAGTCTGATAAAAGCCATGTATGACAATCCAACTGCTGATATGATTCTAAATGGGGAAAACTGAAATCCTTTGCTTTCAAATCACATACAAGACCAGGATGTCCTCTGTCACCACTCCCATTCAATACAGTTCTGAAATCATTAGCTAGAACAATTAGAGAAGAGAGAAAAGGAATAAGAACAGGTAAAGAAGAAGTTAAACTATTATGTGCGGATGATATGATACTCTACTTGGAAGACTCAGAAAAAACTTAATCCAAGAAGCTACTAGAATTAATACACAAATTCAATAGCACAGCAGGATACAAAGTCGTCACTCAACAGTCAGTAGCACAGATAACAAACACACTGAGAGTGAAGTTGGGGAAATAATAACTTTTACAATCGTGCAGTGGAAAATGAAATACTTAGGAATTAATTAAAGAGTAAAAGGTCTATTAAATGAAAGAGTGGAACAGTTTTATTATGAACAGACAAGAGTTAAAGTGGGTAATTGTTAAAGACAAGAGGGTTGTAAAGGAGTTTCCACATCTATACAGTTCCATGTCTATGTCTGCATCATGATTTGCATAAGCAATGTGAGATTGCTCAAAAAGCAAAGAATTAGAGCAGTGTGATTAGATTTGGCCTTGAATTCACAAGGTGTCTGCAGTCAGACTAGAAAATCTAAATGAAAGTAAAGACATTACCATAAAATTAAAAACATCCTTGTAAAATATTTTGAGGTCTCAGAAAGTGACAAGACCCATTGGACAAAGCCAAAGAGAATACTGGTGAAATTTAAGATGCTCTAGAGGAAGTTACCCACAAATATACTGAGAGAAAAGTAAGTACTACAGGGGATCTGTGGGAAGCAGAAAGAGAGATATGGAGACCCAGGCACAAGGGACAAACCTCAACCCTTAATCTGTTACACTTCCAAAGCATGATCTGTGTGTTTTTCAGTGACAGCTGAGGGCTTCAAAATGACCTTTACTAAAACTGATGACTCTTCATTCAGTCCTGCCAAAGAGCAATGGGTACTGAAAATTAAAACAAAGCTTGACCTTTTTGTTGGGAAACTGAGTCATAGCTTCACTTGTGCTTAGAGGTATGTCTCTCAGCACACATATGCCTAAAAATTGTCAGAACAAAGTTTCTTATCCTTTAGTCTATGCAATTTATCTCAGAGGTCTTGATGGTTTAGGACAGGATGATTAGAGATTTGTTAAGATGACATCTCTGCTGAGAAAATCTCCAGGGCCCTAAAGTTAAGGTCAGCTTGGTTCACAGTCTCCTCTCACTGTGAATACCTACCACAAGTGAGGATAATCATCCCATAAAATCTGAACTGTCTCTCAGATCAAGAGCCTTGACCAGATGGAAGGAGCCATGACAAAGATGAGGACCAGGCAGACCCCAGCCCTTGTACCACAAATGACAGTCTGATACAGCTCTTCATACCATAGCCACTTCCATTTCTCCAGGGGAATCTAATTTCCTCAGTCCTCATTTCCTCCTTTTTCAGGGGATCGACTTAATCGATATTACTCACGCTAATGTCCTGACTATCTTCTCTTTCTTATAACTGAAATTCTTGCCTGAAAACTCATACTATTGCTTTATTTCCATTTCCATGATGAAGAAAGCAAGGAAAACAAAACATCAGGTTCTTGGGTGTGGACTGAACATCTGTCCAGAGTCCCAGCCATAAGGGTTTTCCAGGAGGTTGAAAATCCAGGCCAGCTTCACATGGACAACAGTGCACTGATGAAGGGATACTCCCCACCTCGATCTAGACTTTATCTGTATGTTTTCACCTCTCCTTTATTAAAAAATACACCCCAAAGTTCCAAGGTCTCCCCAAGTTCTATGGACCAGGCTAAGAGAACTAATTAGTTTGAGTCAGGGTCTGATTAACTTGCTGAGCAGCCCAGGCTGCACTGGATCTTGTGAACCACCTGGCTCAGCCTCCCTGGTATGGTAGCCCAGCAGTGCTACCATAGCCAGCTTGTTAACATTTTTAATAGAGATGTTTTCTGAGGATTTTTCTCACAAATAAAATAAAAAACCTGATATATAAAAGATAAATATACAGCATTATAATAAATTTTAAAATTCAGTTTCCATTTACAAAATGTTTCAAGAATATGTATGCAACTTATAAATCATAGTACGGATTTTAACAAATTTTAAAATGGTTTCACTTGAAAATTTGCATTTTAAAATGGCTACAGTTTTGAATTTAAGCAAAATGTTAAGACCAAATGTATAAAATTTTCATCAAGGTGTTTGCGGGTCAAAAAAGAAATTTACAGATTTTAAGCAGATTTAAATTTTAAAGCATTGTGTTTAACTACTGATGACAAAAAAATTAAACACTAACATTTTCATAGGACCTGTGGGGATGTGGATGGTTCTCCTTGTCCAAAAAGTAGATGAACCAGGCACTAGGGTCTCATAAATTCCTGTGGGCAGACAGGAAACTGGTCAGTCCCTTGCCTCCTGATCTTTCTCTCAGTGGTATACTTGGCTCATAGAGGATACTTATAAGACCACATGTGGACCCACAGCTCAACACCTGAGGCAGCCTATGCTCTGAGGAAAGGACAAAGAGCTCAGTGACTCCCCTGGCACAGTGGCACACTTCAGTCAAGTGAAGGCAAAGTGCTCATTCAAGGCCACACCCAGAATCCAGGTGAAGGGAGGGAGGATAAGCAGCCTTTGTATTATACTATCTTCTGATTATGTCATGAAATACGTAAGGTTGGGTGACTTGTGAAGACAAGTAGTGTGTTTAGTTCACAGCTTTGGAAGTCACCAAAGAGAGTACTGTAAGCAAGTGGCACGATGGTCAGCATTTGTGAGCGGGAAAATGTGCATAGAAAGAAAGCTGTGGGACAAGAAGAGTGGCTCTTTTCGTTGCTTTTATTTATGATGCAATATTAGACATTGATTCCAGGTTTTACATACTGAGTTACACTGATCTTTCTTTCTTTCTTTCTTTCTTTCTTTCTTTCTTTCTTTCTTTCTTTCTTTCTTTCTTTCTTTTTTCTCTCTCTCTCTCTCTCTCTCTCTCTCTCTCTCTCTCTCTCTCTCTCTCTCTCTCTCGACAGTGCCTTGTTGAGTCACACAGTTGCCTGAGCTGGCCTTCAAACTGCAGTTTTCCTGCCTCTTAGAGAACTGGTATTACAAGCATGTGGTATCATGCCCAGCAGAAGTCTCTCTCATCAGAACCCATCTCCAGGCCCAGTTTGCGGTGCCTCTATGATTCACTCTAATCCTACTGGGAAGGTGTCCTGTGGACTTGTGCTGGACTTTCATTTCAAAGGTCCCAACAGCTCCTAAGGTCACATGCTTGCAGGACTGCTGTAGCTACACCACACACGACAGTGGCACTCCCTGTAACTTCACATAATCTTCCTAATAATGGCTCATAAAGAAACATTCATTGCCACAGTGGTGATGTCAAGAATGTGGTGTCCACCAAGGAAAGATCTATGACATCCTCCTGTCCTCAGCTGTTATCCTCTAACTGAAGACTTGAAGCTACATATTTCCTGAGATGAGGCCCATGGGTGTGAGCTGCAAATGCTGCAGCCTGCTCTGGACTCAGCCTTCTGTTTCTGGACTCTATGATCTTACATAGAGTCTAATCCAGGAAGCCAATGGCAATAGCAGTGGTAATTCAGGGGCTCTCTGTACAACATGGTTTGTTTATTTTTGCTTGCTTGTCTGTTTGTTTTATTTTCATCCTGGAAATTGAGCCCACCACATCATACTTGCCAAGTAATTGCCACACTGCTGGGACATATCCCTGCCCTGTCAATCATATTTTGGTTCAGGGTAGTCACATGCCCTGATTTAGCTGTATTCAAGAAGAGGCAGCAGAAACGAGTAAATGCAGCAGACAGTATCTGGCCCACAAACCCACCATGACTGCCTCTGGACCTTGCAGTAAGTTTCCTGACCAGTGCTTAAAATTAACATGCTGTCCTCCAACTCCCAGGGCAAGAGCCAGTTGGACACTGCAGAGTCTGCAGCCCCAGCCTGCCAGTGGAGGCAGACCGAAGGCTTCAGATACAAGCCCTAGATAGTAGGTCCCTTGTGTTAGTTACTCTTTTCTTGTTTCTGTGGCAAATGCCCAGCACACAAAATGAAGGAAGGAAAGGTGGAGGTCACAGTCAATGGAAGTTTCAGTCCATACTGAGCTGCCTCAGTGGGAAAGTGGCTTGTGGCAGAGGGCAGCAGTCCATAGCAGCAGAAAACAACAAGAGCAAATGAGAAGAGTAGTGGTAACAATGATAACAGCAGACAATTCTTCTTCTCTTTATATTGCCTTCAGGTTATATTCCCCAGGCTGTCTGTAGCTCTCATACCCATAATCTCAGCAGTGCTCAGATTCACAATAACAGCCTTGGATCATGAACTAACCACAAGCTCTAGAACAACACCCCAGTGACTTACATGTGTGGGAGACACCTAGATATAAAGCATAATATCACTATTCAATAATATATACTGCAGCTCCTGATTTAAAACAGAACTCCAACCACACCAGAGACACACAGTGATACATGAGAGGTTACAGAAGAGACAGGACAGTCACATAATGAAAGGAGAGACTAAAGAGTGGGAGGGACTCACTGTGGAGCCCAAGATGTGAGAGAGAGAGAGAGAGAGAGAGAGAGAGAGAGAGAGAGAGAGAGAGACAGAGAGAGACAGAGAGAGACAGCAGGACAGAGAGAGACATAGAGACAGAGACAGATAAATACAGAGAAAGAGACAGAGAGACAGAGACAGAGAGGCAGAGACAGAGAGAGAAAGAGAGAGACAGAGACAGAAAGAGAGATGGGGAGCTGAAAAAACACCAGCTACACAGGTAGTGTCTTTACAGATTGATGGACACAGTCAGAAGCAGTGTGTTCAATTTTGTTCATGCAGTTAGCATTGAAGAAGCACCAACTAAGAGCTTTGAGTGACACTATGGAGTTGGGATGAACCAGTGAACAGTACCAGCAAAGTCTCTTATGCTTTTTGGAGCTGAGATACAGACAATAATAGCCAAGTCAATGAAACAGATAAATTTTGTGATAAATGAGATATGAATGACTATTTGATGTCAAAATTCTGCCTATTAATAAATCCCATATTGTAAGTTAACCAGGGGCCTCAGGGTTAATAAATCAGGGTCAAACAGGGTCCAGTACTGAAAATATGGGCAATAGATAAATGAACATGTCTATGCACACTGTGGAGTCCAAGATATGTGGAAAGAGGATGAGGCATAATACACATACAGAGAAGGCCTCAGGGTACAATGTATATACTTCGTGCTATAGGACCTCATTTCCAACATTCTCAGAAAGATCAGTGATGGGGGCAGAAAATTGGTCAGTGCTTGCCTAGACCAAGTGATTGGAGGAGGCACAAAGGAGCTTGGGCAAGGGCCAAACAGCTAAAAATGTTGATAGTTTTGTGTGTTATACATGGTGCCTAGGCCGACTTTGATGAATCATGACATAAAAGAGCAGATTTTGAAGTGTTAGAATAATGACACATCCAATCATTTTAGAGGAAAAATTAGGTGACAAGGGAAACATGAAGAAGAAGAATGGCTACCTCATAGGCTAGGGCAGGTGTGAACCTGCCTGTGGGTTTCAATAATTAGGTATCTGGTGTGAATTCAATGAGGGGAGCACACCAGCTTGGTGGGTCTTTGGTAGAAAAATATATACTCTCCATTACAATGTATGACTGTAATCCCATATCTAATTGAAACTGAGGCAAAATTATCTCAGTTTGAGCCCAACATCTCCTATGGGGCAACCTAATGAGACTTGGACTCAAATAAAATAAAATGATGTTTTCCATGAGCTAACTGAAAAGATGATGGATGGACTTCCAAGACAGACAGACAGACAGACAGACAGACAGACAGGCAGGCAGGCAGGCAGGCAGGCAGGCAGGCAGGCAGACAGACAGACAGACAGACAGACAGACACACACACACACACACGTACTGATTATCTTGATTTCAAACACATATGCTTACTTTAATGCTTATTTAATGTACACAAAGGAGCTACAAAGGCAAGGAAACAAAAGCAGAAAATTCATGAGACAAGAAGGCTGAGTGTAGTAAAGAGTAGATTGGAAGTAAGAGGGACAGTCTCCAGAGAAATCAAAGGAACACCCACAGGTGATCACTTCAGGGTCCCACTCATAAAGCCTTTTTCCTGAAGACCAGACCTCTACTTTTGGTGCCCTGATCTCATTAGAAACAGGGTACCCACAAGAGGTGTGTCCAGAGACGTGATGTCTTCAGGCACTAATATTTCAGGTAGCCCCAGGGCAGGCCAACCCCCATGCCAATCTTCATAAAGTCTGGTTAGTGTCTGGACAGGCAGCAACCCACAGAAGCCCACCAGGAGCAAGACAGTTGTGCCTCACAGCCCAGGAAGCTGAAGCCAGGTGAACGACATGTATTCTCCCATCCTGAGCCTCCTTCTGTTAACCTACCATTTGAGTTCCAGCCTCTTGCTTGTCTCTGTCCCTCTCTGTGTGTCTCCTTTTTTGTCTTTTTTTGTTTTTTTCATTGGGCTCGTAGGACATCAAGGAGTTTGAGATCTTTCTTCCTTCAGAGATAGGGGATCATGCCAAGTTTCAGTGAGGTTTTAAGAATCCAGACTTTAGTGTCCTTCTCCACCTGTTGCTCTACTTGTCTTGGTCTCTTTTCCTCAGTGGAATGGGTATACTTACACAATCTCTCCCCTGAGCTGGCTGGGAAAGAGAATCATCAGTTATACCATACTCACTGCAGTGTCTGGGTACAGCACTGAGCCTTGCAATTCTCTGCTGCAAATACCTATATTTTCTTCTTGGTGTCCTTCAGCTTCTTGACCTAAGACTTCTGTGTCTGGTGTCCTTATTCCCTGACTGAAGGTTCAACCTCATTCTCAGGGTCTCTGTATCACTTTCTCACTGGCACACCATCCTCAGTCTCGGTGAACTTCTTGTCCTCTCGGTAGAGTGCACACTGTTTTTTTCTCCAGGATCTGGACAGTGAATGGGCCTTTTGGTTGTCTTCTGGTACAGGAATGGGGATGAAACAGCTTGTACATGATGTAACACACACTGCCTTACATACAGCAGTGCTGAGCATGAAGGTTGAGAATCCAAAATTAGCAGATGGTATTGGCTTGGCTGTGGGCATTGGAGGGTGCTGGGGATGTCCTGGACCCATATCCAGCCACTCATGGACAGATGCCAGTAAGACAGAGGGTGAGAAACTCTGCCCTTTGTTGTAGTCCATGGCCAGGATGTTAGAGTTCATGCTGGAAGGGTCCTTTCTGGCTCTTCCTCATAGTATGAGGGAGCCCCACAATCACCTTGTATCCTTTCCATCAGGTGCTGACATGAAGACCATAGCACAAAACCACTGGGTCTGTCTTCTGTGACACATCATTCAGACCATTACAGGTATCTGAGTCTGGGGGTGCAGTCTAACCTGTGGGCACCTACAGTGTGAAATCATGCCCCACCCATAGGCCATCGCAGGATCTGCATGGCACCTGGCTAGAAAAGCAAGTTATAGGGAGACAGCAACTGGATGCAGAGCTCAGAGCTGAACCTCTTAGCTGGGCAAATCACTACTGTCTCCATGCCATGGTTTCTGACCTTCAATCTGAAAGCAATTTAGATAATACAGTATAAATGCATGTTATCCCAAATCCAGCATGGATCAGTGCCTGGATGCTAATTGTAATTAGCCCCTGGGACAGAATATGGCCATGGTTTCTGCCTGCCTGGCAAAGGAGTGTGGTTACTGCTTCCTACCCTGCAGAGGACATCACATCTCACACCTGGAGAAAGGGTCTGCACTGGGATCTGGCAGGTTAAGACTTGTTTTGCCAGTGACTGTGTCCTGTGCCTTGCTGCCCACTCTGCATGTACAGCAGACAGAATCTGAGGCATAATGACTTTCATCCTCTACTCAGTACAGAGGCCCCATATGAGATGAGGAAGGGCCCATTGTATGGATCCATTGGTCTCAATGTGAATGGTTCTATGCAAGGAGACATGGTGGTAGGAATGAGAAACACACAAGCAGGCAAAAGCTGGGCTAGGAGGTCAGTAGTTTGCATGATGTGCAAGAGTCACACACCAGCACAGTGAAATCTACATTGTATACCTTCTTAAAGTTAGTAACATGTGACAAAAGCTTGTCTAGGAACTAGTAATAAACATTAACCGGTTAGGGTGCCTATCTCTAGGATACACCAAAGTATGAAAGTTCAGAGGAGGACATGGCTTGAGAGAAGTGGGCTTGGATCTCAGTTCAGCTCCTAGGAGTTAGGCTTGTGGACATAGTCCTCCTTCACCAGGATGTATGATGAATGGGGTAAGAGGAGGGAGAAATTTGAAGACAGAGATAGGTGAATGGTGACTGAGCTATGCTCATGGTTGTAGGCAAGGGAACAGGGTGAGACAAGGAAACACTCATTGGGATCAATATCTCAATGTACTACTTTAAATAAATTAATGATAATAAAAACATCTGTGAGGGACACAATATACACATTGAAAATGCAGGAACCCAGCATGTGTGGTTAGTGTGAGGTGAAATGTCAAATATGTTTTCTCTTCAGTTTCTGATATTTTGTCCATGGTGTTCTAGCCTTGAAGGTTGTCTTGCTTTCTTGGAAACCCATCAACCAAGAATTTATTCTTTTGGGAATTGGCAGCCATTGTCTATCCATTTCCCTCTTCAATAAATTGATATTAATCTCAAGTGGCACAATCTTTCCTTCTTTAATATACTTTCCAGTGAGTTCACGATACTATGACTCTGGGTTATTCCTTTCATTGCGAAGAATTTCTCCTGCAGAAAGGTGTGTGTAATCATAGTTTTCCACAATGCGGGCACACTTTTAGTCGCCTTCCCAGGGCCAGGACCACTGAGGATGAACACAACTAGCAGCCTCATGAGGTGAAGAAGGAAGTGAAATGGCCAGCAGATCAGCAGCGGGAAGCTCAGGTCCAAAATGTGTTGCAGCTGGTAGTGGCAGCAGCTCAGCATACACCACATCTCTCTATAATCTATTTTATTTTTTTCTTTGTTCTCAGCCACTTTCTCTTCTATTCAAATTGTGTATTGATTATTTCTGGTCTTTTGACAGGAGTAGTTAAGGCTTAATTTTTTTTTCTTACTCTGATATTCTTTCTTTCTTTTGAATATCTTATTTTATTTTTATTTTTATTGATTTTAATAAAAAAGAAATAACAATGAGAAAGTTTCAAAGCATGTTAATAGGACACCATAATAATTAATGCAATGCATATTGTTATCTTCATAGTAGTTGTTCAGAGTACAAAATGCAGACA
>PVKN010043671.1:0-10202 GCA_004027915.1 Capromys pilorides
TATCTCTAGTCCCACTACCTATGGATAATAATTGAAAATTCATGGTGACTTTCAATAAAATATTATTTGAAGCTAGTTATTATTTCCATTCAAGGGATAGCATAGATATTGCAGACCACTCTGACACCTTTATAAAATCATATTACACTAAGAATTTTAAACCTGAGAAGGTACAAGATGAGATATAATATGACCTGTGGAGTTCATAGTTCAAGTTGATCTTTTCTTTTTCTTTTTTCTGTATTTAGGGTCTCACTATGTATATAGAATTTGTAATGATTCTCCTGTTTTCACTCTCCCAAGCACTGGGATTATAGGCATGTGTCACCATGCCCAGTCTCAATTGCTGTCTCAGGGCATTCACGAGTGGGGCCAGGATGACATGCCAGGGATTGAACCCTGGCCTCAAGCATTTTAGTCCACAGAGCTACCAGGACAGCCCGCAAGTTGATTGTCTTTTCAAATGTTTTGCTATTAAAATGAAAAATTAAATAATCAGCTACATATTTACTAATTTGTTATCACATTCCAGGATTTTCTCTTATGAACTTGATTTGTATATGCAATATTAATAAGATTGGTTATTTATATGCTAACATATTGTCTTGGACACATATGAGCCTGTATGTGTTAACTGATTGCTTCAATTTGTAAATCTTAAGGGTCATACAAAAGTGTTTTTTTCTCAGTAAAACATATGCTAAAAGATGACATACTATGCATTATAACAAAGACATCAATCAGCTTTATAAATGCTGCAGACATAAAGTCATTCCCTTTACTCCCTAAAGCGGAAAGCCTTTAGGAATCTATCTTTCTAAAGAATTAAGCAACGACCTGCTGTGCTGGCCCTGCCCCTGGGGAGTGCAGAGATGGTGATTGAGACTAGGCGTGGTGGCGAGCGCATGCAATCCCAGTGCTTGGGAGGCTGGACATGGGCAAATCACTATGAGTCCAATCTATGTAGTGGGATCCTGTGCACCCTGTAGACCCTATACTACATGCATTTTTTAAAAGATAAAGCAGTATAATAACCAAAGGCTTTCTTCATTTTTCTCAATTTGCCTAACACACACTTAATTGTCTTTGAAAGCAACTTCTACTCAGAATTTGAGGCACTGATGAACTACGCCTAACTCTGGAAATTATGTTGTTCCTATGGCAATGTAGAGTCAAGGATCCCAGAGTTTATGTTTTTAAATGTCACAGGATTTATGTAGTAAACAATTAGAAAGAATAGACATCAGATATCAGAAAAATAAAAAGTACTCCTTTCAGAGTTATATCATAAGCAGGCACTCTGATAGCTAAAGATGAGACAAAATGATTTTTAAAAGATGTCAGTTTATAGGAAGTAGCTAGCAAGTTAGAAATCAAAACCCAATAACAGCAATGTCATTGAATGTGACAGTGGTAATGTTCTTAATGATGCAGAAATAAATACATTCTTGGTTTACAAGGTACTCTTGTAACTTTCTGCTTTACCAAAGCACACTTGTGTTTGTGAAACCACGCCGGCCACACAACTGCCTTTCCACATTGCCTAGCCTGTGGTGATCTGCTTTCCAGTTGTCCTCAGAGATGCTTTAATTCTTAAGGCACAGTGTTAATTTCTAAATCAAACCATGAATGATACAGTTAAAAACACTGGTTTTTCTTCCTTATCTCTTTGCACAAACTTGCTTTCAACCTCATGAGTGTCTTTTCCAAGTTGTGATCTAATTAACAAGGCCACAAGACTCATGTCACATGCTTGCCTTAATCTGCTTGCATCTGATTAGAGTGCAATTCCTCAAGCAAGCCTTTAAGATCAATTTGTACAGCTTCTGTAACATAAATTTGGGAGCTGAGAGGTAGATGCACATGTTCAAGATAACATAGGTGTGTGTTTGTATAGTGGTTTAGACTGAAGGAGGGGAGAATCTGTTATATATTCATTGGGTTATTAAGCTTCTGTTCTTGATTACTTAACTGTTATGCAGATATTACTTAAAAGAGGCCCTTTCTCCACTCCTAAGTGAATCATACAAACAAGGTTGTGAGGCTGGTTATTTGAGCCTCTTTTTTTGTGCATTTGCTTCTTTTATGGTTGGTGTTGCAGACTTTGAACCAGCAGGAGAAAAGTATATAAACTTGACACTGCCAGTGTCATTCTGAAGTAATGATGGAGAGATGCAGGAATAAGGGACATATTTCCAATACAAGTAGCAGAGACCACAGCTCCAGTGTCAGCACCGGCAATAGTGCTGGCTTGGCAAGGGCTGTGTGTGGCCCCTGCAGCTCTGGCTGCTCAGTTCATGTCAGTGTTTCCTGGGACATGCTCTTGGCAACATTACAGCTTTCCATAGTTTCTACCTGTTTTCTGATCCCCTCTCTGGAAATGCTGCCTATCTGAGCTTTTTTTTGTTTGTTTGTTTTTCATATTTTATCTGTTCAGAAAAATTTCTGAGGTAAATTTGCTTGCTTCAAATGAAAATGTCTCATAGTAGTTACATGGAATAGGGAAATTAGTCAGCTCTCTGGCCCTGGGGATATCCAGTGAATACAGTCACTTTGGTATATAGATTTCACTATTGAGAAGCTATATCTAGGGCCAGCTTGCTTCATTAATTATGAATAGTTCTGGGTTCTCATTCTAGTTTCTTCATAGATTTCCTTATCTGATCAGCAAATTCCAGAGCACGATATACATTGATTTCTCTTGTTTTCTTTTTTTCTTTTCTTCAGATGATAAGCTTAATTCTTCCTTCTATATGTAAGTTTCCCAAAGACTTAGTGTAAAACTTTCCACAACAGCCAAAGGTTTTAAAACTTTACTGAAATTTGATTCTTTTCATATTTTCCCTTCTTCCAAAAGCACTAGAACAGAAGTTTCTTAGTCAGGTACAGATCAGAATTATGGAGGAAAAAAGTGAACAAAAAAGAGAGGGAGAGACTAGAACAAAAATTTAAGGCTTTTTTAAAGGAAGTGGAAATGTGATATCATCTGTCCAATGTCATGTAACTCTAACTGTTAACCTGAGCAACAGATTTGATGATTAAAAATAGAGAATATATCAACCATTGTTAATCAGCTATACCTGTTTTGAAAATCTGTAACATATGTATTATTGCATGTTATCCTGTTTCTGATTTTTTTGTTCTTATCTGTCAAAATAAAACAAAATAAAAGCTAAGAAACAAAATTCTGGAGAACATAAGTACAAGAGCTACTTCTTTGCTCCCTGAATTTGCATATCACTTCACAATCCTGGGCCTAAATTTCCCACATGTAGGAACTAGCAGAAAATGAAAAAGCTCCCCTGTTCCTTTTTTCCCAACCCATGAAAATAAACATTACTATTTTTTTTTCAAATATACTATAAGGACAACAAAGGGCAATAAAAGCCCAGATTCTTGGTTTTTTTTTTTGGATTGCTCGTGAAATGTAGGCACTCCTTTTAGTTTTCTGTAGCTGTACACAAAGTTTAATCTTAATCATTGTCTAAAGAGTCCAAATGTTCATAGTGTCATAATTCATAATAGCTAAATCTTGTAAACAGCCTGTATGTCCTTTAACTGATGAATGAATAATGAAAATGTAGCATTTGTCCATTGTGGAGTATGACTCAGCTATGACAAAAGATTAACCTGAGTCATTTGTAGGAAAAATGTATGCACCTTGAAGCCATAATGTTAAATTGGAAAAATCAGACACACAATCTTAAATATTGCGTTTTCCCTTGCAGGAGAAATCCAAATATATGTCCATTTCAAAAGGGCAGGAAATCAAGAGATAGGAAGAGGGGTGAAAAATTGGAGAGGAAAGAGATTACAAATAGGATGAAGATGAGTTATAGTCATGTGCCACCCCCCCACATGGACCGTAACCATTACACACTACAGATATACACTAATACGAAGTAAGAAATAAAGAAGTCACGTGCACACAGTTCCAGACCTTTAAAGAATTCCATTCATTAAAATAAAGGCAAGAGCCATGTGTAAGCAGAGTGATGTTTTTATGAGGCATTAGGACATTAGATGTTGTAATTTTCCAACATCTGTACAGAGTTTAAAAAGCAGTCACGATGATCATTTCAGTTTCTCTGAAAACAACAATACATGAGTAACATTTAAGCACTTTATGGGCCCCATAAAATCATCAAATAGGCTTTCAAAAGTGTTTACAGTAGGAAGCATCTCTCTCTCTCTCTCTGTCTCTCTCTCTCTCTCTCTCTCTCTCTCTCTCTCTCTCTCTCTCTCTCCTCTCAGTGAAGCCAAGACTGTACCCAGGTTACTATTAGTACATAGTTGGACACATTTTAATCTGGCTCGAATACACAAAAACCCTCTCCTAACCAGTTACAGAGAAAGGTCTCTGTCTCCATGCTATGCAGAATATAAAATTTAAAGTTTCTAATGGTCATACTTTAAAAATGCACCTGTGAGTACTTTCTTTTTTTAAGACAATTGTTTTCCCTCAAGCAATATCTACTTAATGAGATCTTAAATTGTGAGGAATTAGTAGGCGTAATTTGCCCTAAATTTACCTTGTGACTATGGAAAATGCTGTTCTTTTCAGTTATTTAAGTTTACTTTGGCCCCTTTTCACACTTCTTAAAACCCCCTTAGAACTGGTAAATAGGCTTCCAGCTGTCTGTCTCCTCCGAAAAGACTGCTATGATACCACAAGATCCCTCCTTTTGTTGCAAGCTAAAAAGGTACTAATGAAAACTGCTGGCAAAGAGCTATGATTAAGAAATTTAAGCTCGGGAGCATTAGGAAGAGACAGCTTATTTACTCATTATGCAAGAGTATTTTTAGAAGACATGACATATTTTTTTGCCTCTAAATAGTATCTGAGAAAACAGTGTATAAAAGCCAAACTTAGTAGAAATGCAGAAGGTGAATATTTGAACAGACTTTATCTCCTGTTACTTCATTATGATAGTAACTTCTCAAACTTCTTTGGTAAGGAAAAATTCATTTCATTTAACTTTTCAAACTAAGAAGTAAAATGGTCCTGTCTCTAAAAGGTGCCATATTGGTTTAGAGTCACATTGGGGTGCACACAGCTGACTCCTCCTGCTTTGTGAAGGGGAGTTAAGATAAGTTAAAAGCATAGGAAGAAAAGCATACTGAAGTTTTAAAAATTGGGAGAGTGAGACAAGAAGAGGATTCCAGCCACAGGGAAATAGGTGGGAAGTAGGTGTTTAGGAAGGAGTAGTTAGCTGGCGTGAGATGTATCAGCTAGGCCTGTAGAAGCTGGGAGGTAATTTTGTTTCAAACATCTAGGCCTCCTTGGTGAATCCTGGCTTGATATATCAGGCAAATGTTAGCAACAGATAGCATGATAGGACTTCAGTTTATTGTCTGCACCTCTGACACATGAACTCTTTGGGTGTTTTGTTTGCTACTAGATCCCTAGTACCTAAAAGCACTTGGTACACGGTGAGGACTCCAAAAAAAAAAAAAAAAAACCTTCGAAGTAAGAAAAGAGGGAAGGAGGAATGGAAGGAAAAGGAAGAAAGGAAGGAAGGAAGGAAGGTTCCATTCATATTACTCAGTGGGAGGAATCCTGGGTGTGCAATACTTTTTTATGAGCAGAATAGATTTACTGGGGGAAAGAAAGCTCCTTTCCAAGAGAGGAACAGGAGGGAGTTCCTGAGTGGGTGGTCCCCATGCAATTCTTAATAATGCAATATGAATGTCTCTGAGGAAGTGACTGTACAATCATAGAAATCCTAGGGAGCACCGTGATATGATTGCTGAAGTAACAATTTGTTGGTTGATAGTCTGTCACACTTAATATACTCTACGCAGAGCACTATCACACTTGCCTCCTACTACTTAATATTCCCTTTTTTGGGTATCTATATATGTCTGAATTATCCCGCATGCTATCCACAGACTTGTGTGTAGCTTCTGGTCCTCTACTAGGTTGCCATATTTTTTTTTTAGTCCCCCAACATAACCTGCCTTTAGATGCCACATCTGTATAAAATCTGTGACTAGCCAAGTGATTCCCATCATGCATCAAAGATTTCTATTCCCTGCTCAGCCTGCTGAAGTCCTGTATTTGTGTTAAATAGATTGAATTAAAAATATCTGGAGCTAAAATGTGGAGCTTTTGGAAATGAACTAGATCATGCGTGTGTTAATTTAATCAAAAATTAATTCACTGATAAGTTCAAATTTAAACATGCCATAAGGACATGTGGCCTGCTTAAAGGAGGTGGGTGGCTGGGCGCATTCCTGGAGGGTGGTGTCCTGCCTCCGTCCTATCCTCTCTTGCTGGCTCCTTCATTCTGCATTCTGCCTGCTGCAAGGAGAGGAGCTCCCCTGCTTCCGGATCTTTTACTGTGATGTCTCTGCATCAAAGTCAGATGGCCGTGTGTTGCCATCTGTGTAATCACAACCAACATAAATCCTTCTTTCTCTAACCTGTGTATGTTTGGTATTCAGTCATTGGGACAAAAGCTGACTAACAGAGTTCACAATGTGGTTTAAAACCTAGGGCAAAATTAAGTCTTCATGTGAGGGGACTGAAATGATTTTTTTTAAACCATGAGGCAATTTTTTTATTTGATCAGTTAAATAAAATGAACAAATTTGTTTCTACATCTCTGGTATATTTTATTCTGACACAAAGGTCACATTTATTGGAAAAGGCAAGCAGTAAATAATATGTTTCAAAATTTCATTTTAAGGATAATGCTTTCTAGCTAGGTACGGTAGTATGTGTCTATAATGGTAGTGTGAGGCAAAGGTAGGAAGACAGCAAATTTGAGACCAAATGGGCAACTTAGTGAAACCCTTGTTTATTTATTTAATTCATTGTACTGGTGCATATTCATACATACATAATGATATTATTCACCAGAGAAAATTTACACCTGCACATGATATGCTTTGATTTTTCTTTTTGGCCTATTCCTCTCCCCTCCCTCCAATCTCTCTTCTCCTCTTTATTTTCAAAAGATTTTCCCCAGTTTTCTTTTTATTTCCCCTTTTCTTCTTTTTTCCTGATCATTTCCCTTTTTCTTTTTTTAAGCCCCACCTCCTCCCTTTTTATTATCACTTGTATATTTTCCTTCCCATTTCTCAATATCTATCACCCATTTTGGTCCTTATTTACGCTTTTGGTTTCTTAAAACGAAGAAACATTGAAAGAGTGTACAGATATGAAAATACACTTTTAAATGTGGCGCTAGATTTGTCCTGTCCATGAGGCTGACTATTGCAGCTAAAAAACATTTATAGAGATGCCAACTGTGCAAACAAAGCCAATTATGAACCAGTTTTAGCAATTTCTTAATGAAGAGATTACCCTGAAATTCTCTATGATCCTACTGTTTTGTAAGCTGAGAAGGAAATACCTGTTCTAGAGCTCTCATTATTTTTCAGACCCTCACCCAGTGGTAAGATGAGCTGCCCTTGCCTTCAAGTGCCTGCTGAGCAATACAGTTCTGCCTGTTGTCATCATCCACTAACTATGTTCAGAATGGTGCTATCCCCATAAATTGTAATTGGGATTAAATGACTCATGTCTAGAGTGATTAGGGCATTTAATGGCATATAGTAAGCATTTAAAAAATTTAGAAATGGTATTCAGTAATGATAAAGAGATGATAGTGATAATGAGCATGATAATAATACATCTCTGACTGTGATGGATTGAAAGAAGTATTATTATCTAAAAATTGCCAATCCAGAAGCTCAAGGCCTGGCTAACCATTGTCCTGTGGCTTCTGTGGCTTGATTTCAAGGGTGAAGTAGAATAATCGTTGTATTTTCTCGGAAAAGCAACCCATGGTGTGTGAATGACTAGGATGATATTGTGTGGCAATGTGAAGACTAAAGTTTGGAAAGAAAAAGTAACTGGCAGGGGCTGGGGAAGTAGCTTAGTAGAATAAGTGCTTGCCTGGCAAACGTAGGGTCCTGAGTTCAATCCCTGGTACTGTAAAAAAAAAAAAAAGAAAAAGTAACTGGCATAAAGATACCTACAAAAATTGATAGTGTAAGAAAAGCACTAAGAAACAGACACTTTAGAACAAAGTAAAAAAATAATAATTATTAAATTATTCATTTAATGAATTATCTGTACCCTCAACTGAGTCGAGGGTACTCAGTCACCACCTACTTTTAAATTCAACTATTCTCTTGCCTGGCTTTTCTAATGTTCCCCCTTGTGTAGTCTTCACATAGAGCTTTTAGTTTTAAATTTATCGACAGTTAACTATTTACGTCTTTGGAATGTAAGAATCTTCTGAGTTTTAAAAGCACTTTTTTAATAACAAAATTAATCAGACTACAACAAAAGTGAACAGATTTCTTCTGGCTGGAAGTCTTCCTTTCAAATATAGTTTCAACTTTTAGAGCATAGCAGTTGTTGCAACCATCTATTGCCGTGTTCAGCTCCCTCAGGACTGAAATTTCTATGACTAGGCCATCCTGTGCATTTCTATTATAGTTCCTGACAATCTTTCTAGTGAGAGCAAGTTGTCAGTGGCTGGTGCCATGGACTGAAGCAGTAGAACACTGTGGCAGGACACACAAGCTCCAGCACCGCAAGGGAAACTGAGGCATCGGTTGGGTATAATGTAATCAAGAGTGATGAGAATTCTGTCAAACTGCATTGTGTACCATCCTCAGATCTCTCCTACCTCCTTCTGTAAGAATTTCTCTGAAGGTCAGAGTCCCATTGAATTATATGAAGAAATATTTTCCCAATTTTAAAATCTAGAAATACACATTGTTAATATTTTAAAATTTCTGATCTTTAAATATTAGAAAATACAATTTAAAAAAGACATGATTCCAAGAAAATGTGTCTCCAAATTCCACTTCATCTAAAGTTGCCAGAATGCATGGTCTGATATAACCGCACAAAAAATGGACTCAGGAAGGGACTCCGTTTATCACATTTTCTGTATTCGCATTCAGCTCTGAAGTCATATTATAAGAAAACAAGAGGGGAGCGGCTTCACTGAAAGATTTGCCAGAAGAAAATGAAAAAGGCACACTGACATTTATCTGAAAGATTCAACAAAGAACATAATTTTCTGGATCCTGGTGGTTAATAATACAAATTAATGAGTAGAAAGGAATACACCACAGACACTTGCAGCCCATTTTGCAACCATCTTCCTCAATATCTACATTTCGCAACAATTTCCAGAAAATCGCATTATGAGTGTCATTTTCAAAACTTTTCAAAAATTCTATGTTGACTAGTATTAAATCCTTGGCTTTTGGAGTTAGAGTACAACACATTCTTTGATTATAGAAAGTAAGTGTTTTAAATGATAAATCTTAAAAAATAAATGATGCATCTTAATTTTCTTAGGATAGTGTGCTATATATCTTTTAATTTTAAAAATTTCAAGAATGACTTAATTAATTTACATGAAATTGAATATGCTTTGGATTTTCTAGTTTGGTGTAAAAAGTATTTTTCACTTCAGCAGATTGTAATGATAACTCTGTGATCGTCTTCCTTGTTACTTGCTTCAGTAGTCCTTGTGTATTTTTTTGACTTGGGCAGTTGTAGAAGCAAACGTATTTTCCTCTAATGTAAAAAATCTCAAATAAAAATAATAAAAAGAGCAAAATGAAAGAAAAAAGAGGACCGGCGAGATGGCTTAGCAGTCTAAAGTGCCTGCTTAGGCAAGCTTAGGCAACCACAGAGACTGAGGTTAGATCCCTGACACTACATGCTGTGCCAGCCCCACCCCCACGCCCACGGCAGGCTGATAAAAAAAAAAAAAATGATGATAAAAATTAGTAAGGTAGACTGTGGAGATGGAGGAGCAAGTGAGAAATGAAAGAGAATAACAATGATTGAGAAATTATATACATTTACAAATTTCTTAAGACAAATGAAATGAGTATGCATCTCAAATGTATGCTAATCAAAAATTTTAAAATATGATTAAATTTTAAAAAATTTATTGCATTTTCTCTTTAGTTCCAAATTATCAAAACATTTTGAATGCAAAGTTTATCTTCCTTACATATCTTCTCCTTTAAAATTTGTATGTCAGGCTGGCCAGATAGCTCAGCAGATTAAAACACCTGTGTAGGCAGACACAGTGACCTGGAGTTCAATCCCAGGGTCGAGCTGAGATAGTGAATGAGATTGAGTGTGGTGGCACACCTGTAATCCCATTGCTTGAGAGACTGAAAAACAGAAAGTCTGATCTGTGTAGTGAGATCCT
>PVKN010043672.1:0-10195 GCA_004027915.1 Capromys pilorides
GATTGAACTATTACAAAGATGCAATAATGCAAAATAGAACTTTTAACATAGGTTTAACAAAATTCCAGTTTCTCACTTCTTCAATCTTCTGGATTACACTTAGGCACTGTTTTTAAGTCAAGGGGAGTCAGCCTGCAGCCTCTGAACTGAGCTACAATCTCATTTCCTTTCCCTTTATTTCATGATAGTTTTTCTCTGAGCTGTTAAGGTACCTAGGCTGGGCTTAAACCTGCAGTCCTGTGGTCTCTGTGTCCCCAGTGACTTATGAGACCAAACCATCACACCTAGGTAGAATTTTTTTTAAAGAGAAATGAGGAGTGTTGTTTTGTCTAACATTACATTGGAAAATAAAGTCGTCATCATTAGAGAGGATATACCACTGAAAGGACAGCTACATACACATCATATTTTTCTCAGTCATCCAATTTTCCAAATGTCAAGTAATGAAACGAATCCCCACTTTTGAAATTTTAGAGATCCCCTCCTAGTGCATCGGTGTGCAGAGGGAGTGCTTTTGCAGGACAGCTCACGCAGATGATGGGGCAGCCCATCCATCGCGCAGGGAGCCAGGAGCCCCCTGCGCTCACTTTCTTGGGAGCCTTGCAGCAGTACACATCATGGCCACATGTGTCCTGGACTCTGCAAACTACAGTGGCTCCATCACAGTGCCGCGAAATGGAGTCCTGGTTGTAAATCACCCCCGAGCAGCCTGCCCGCCCCGCTCTGTACAAGGAAGGACAATTTTCTCTGAGGTTATAGTCTGACTCAGGGGTGTACAGAGAGCCAGCACCCTTCTTTCAGAAGCAGGGGCAGTTCTCACTCAGAACCACAAACTGCAGGAATGATGGAGGCGGCACTGAATGCACCTGGTGCTTCACACGCTTTGAGAGCTCGTCATGACCAAAGCCACAGTCTAGCACAGAGCAAAGCACACAAGCACTAGTTCACAAAGTCTCATCAGTTCAGCACACAGGTACACACACACACACACACACACACACACACACACAGCCAGAAACAGGCATGTCACACAGTCTGGCTTCCCCTGGGTTTTGGGGACCAGGGGCTGTCCGCAGAGAGGTGCAACTCCTCCCACAGGTCAGTTTCCTTGGGAGATCCCACTTCATGCAAAAGCATTTGGAAGTTGGTAAAATTTAGTCAGAAAGCTGCAAGCTTCACAGAGAGAAAATACTCCTGGGTTACTTAGGACCAACATCCATGAACTCTTGGGAGACTGAGGAACCTTCTTCCAAAAGCCAGCACAGTACCAGAAGTGTACAGGAAGGCTACTCAAGAAATGGGGCTATGAAAACATACCAAAAAGTCGAATATTGGAGATGGGCAATGGGACAGGAGATGACAGATCCGTGGAACAGGAAAGTTAGTATTTGCCAAAAGAGAGGACAGAGCAAATGTGGATATAAATGGTAGTGGTGATTATCTCAACAGACAGATGCTTATTACATACAAAGCACTGTGATAAGCAATGTGCATGTTAGATGCTAAATATATGTTTTAAATTCTGTATAGATACATAATTCACTACTCGAATGACTTTGGAGAGAGCTGGAGCTGGAACCCAAGGTCTCACACATGCTACACCCTCACTCTGCCATTGGGCTATGGCCCCAGCCTTCAGATGGTAACAGGCTCTTGGTGTTAACTGTTCCTCATCTCTTAAACCTCCTCTCTACTTTTACCACTGCTCGACTAAGCTCAGGTCAACTTGGGTCACTGCTGTCAACTGTGTCCTCAGGGTGACTTTTCTAACATGCAAATCTGATCCCCGCTTGCTAATAACTCTTTTCGTGCCTTTGTGCTAATCCAAAAATGTTTGCATAATGACAGAATTGCTCATCAGCAAACTCTCTGCCCAGCCTCATCCTTGCCTCTCTTCTGCTTTGTCTGCTGCGCCCATCCTAACCGAATCTGATGCTTCTAAGATGTCATTGCTCCCTAAGGTCACTGTTAGTCACCCTGGCTACTCAGCAGGCCATGTAGACATCTCCTGCAGGAAGCCTGACCCAGAAGCCAGGCGCTGCCCCTCAGTGGGAATCTCAGCCACAACACAGCTCCTGCTCTCCACAGACCCTGACCCTTCAAACCTGCACACAGGACCAAGCCTTTATGTGCTCCATGTGCCCTGATACATTGCGAGCACCTAATAAATGCAGTGCACAGGAACAAGCAGCTGAACGAGCAAAGAGAACCAATGGTGCATTATCAACTGTGCCGACCAAATACATTACCAAATTCTTGTGTTGATACAAAAATCTCGTGGGGACAAGTCAAAACTCGGGAGCATTGCTCCATGAACCCATGTAAAATCATTATTGATTCCCCAGTTCATAGATTAATACGATCATCTTGACATTTGTTGACAACTGCATTATTATGATGAGTTTGACATTTTCTATCCTTGTATCCTCAGAGCTCTGCAGACACAACGCCCAAAGGTTAAGTTAGCTCTAATCGCTTGAACAAAGAGTTTAGCTGCATCAGCTGATCTCTGGCAGAAAAGAAGTGGACAAAATGTTCCCTAAGCAGGAGGACAATAATCCACATGAGAACGACTTGGAATCTTGATTTAGAAGGAAGGAAAGATCAGCCAGCCCCACCTCTGCTCTGACGCAGGAGTTCCCTAGCAGGTGACCATGCAATTTGTATTGTATTTACCCAAGAACAAAGAGCTCACTACCTTTCATGGTAGCATGTTCATGACTTCTCTTCAGAGGGCAAAACTTCCAGTGCACATAGCTTGCTTTATTCTATTCTTGTTTCATCTATATCTATCACTCAACACATTACACTAACAGAATTTTCAAAAATTCCATGGGTATGACCTCTCTTTCTATCTTCCTTTTTCCAGGCTAAATCTATCCACACCTTCATCTTGATATGATCATGTTGTCATCTCTGATTTGTCTTATACAGGATGATGTAACAAAATACCAGTTACAGGGCATCTTTAGCCACAGATATTGTTTCTCACAGTTATGGAAGCTGGAATTCCAGTAATAAGGCATCAGCAGATGGAGTGAGGTTTTTAATTTTGATTTAGTTGGGTTTTGGTCTGGGGATCAGGGTCTCACTGCATAGTCCAGGATAGGCTTGAACTTGCTATGTGGGTCAGGGTGGCCTCAAACTCAACATCTTTCTACCTCAGCCTTCTGGGTGCTAGGATCACAGGCAAGATTCGGTGTTTTGATGAGGGCACTCCTGCCTTCTGAACAGCTACCCTCTTGCTGTATCATCATGTGACTGAGTCTTGCATTTTTGTGTTGTTTTGGTTTTATTGGTGCTAGGGACTGAACACAGAGTCTCACATGTGCTAAGCAGATACTCTAGCAATGAGCCCCACCCCCAGGCCAACATTCTCCTCTTTAGAAGGGTACTAATCCCATCAGGCGGGCAATTTACTTTCCGGACTTCATCTAACCTAGTCACCTCCAAAATCACCAAC
The DNA here is from genome assembly GCA_004027915.1 of Capromys pilorides. Lineage (NCBI taxonomy): Eukaryota > Metazoa > Chordata > Mammalia > Rodentia > Capromyidae > Capromys > Capromys pilorides. Next base: position 3,464 of record PVKN010043672.1, read on the forward strand.
TTCAAAGACTGTCACCCTGGGAGGTAGGGTTTCACCATACAAATTCTGAGAGGACAAAATGTGGTTCACAGCACATGCTCACCCACTGCTGGATTCTGTCCCAGAAGACTCAGCAATGACTAATAGGTCTCTAGATCTGCTCAGCCCCTGGAGCCCAGAACACCAGAGGGACATTTTTGTCCATTAGCTGAACTGTTCATGCAGCATCTGTAGTTCTGGGAGATATGAATCATTGTTATGTGCCTGAAGTGCCTTTGGAACAAGCTGTCCATAAATTTTCCAACTGCAGATATATTCAAAGTGACATGTCTTACACGTATTAAGAACTTCATACTCCCTGGAATCTTTCAACAAAGATTATTTAACTTGATCCTCAGGAAAGCCCTCCTTACAATGAGATGGTAAGAAAATTAAGGCCAAATGAAGATGAAGAACCATCCTAAAACCACCAAAGCCAGAGGTAGAGGATCTGGAACCCAAGAATGGTCATTTCAGGCAGCCAAGCATGACTTAACAAAACACTCTCTCAGATTTTAAGTCACCATGATAAAGACAATGAAAAGGTCTGAATTTCACTCTCAAAGATAAGCAAACATAGGCACAAACATCTCCCTGGGTCCGGAGGTGATCACAGTTTGGCCTGGTTGATGATACATCCTAGTGTGTAGGAGAAAAGAATAGAAAGAAAGTAGTTAGGGACGATCAGGTAGATGAAAGGCGCTCTTTGCACAGGTTAATTATGCCACTTAGCCTTGCATCACTTAGAGAGCTACACAAGGGAGAAGAAAGCTGACGCAGAGGTGATCAGGAAGTACAGTGAATTTATGAAAGCACCCAGCTATGATCTGTGAGATCTGCAGACATTACATAAGCATGTGACACTGAAGACCAAGCCATAGGTGACATCTGCTCAGCACCTGCCAGGCCCATGAGCTAGCAGACAAAACTCCTTTTCCTCCCCTCCCATGGAGTACCTATTGGATATCCAAATGAAGCTATCTGCACATATCATAGGGTGTGGGAAAGAGATCAGGTTGCAGATCTGCCATTGGATTCTTCATTGTCTAGATGGAGCTTAAAAGTTAAGTTTCTTGAGAAGAATGTGTAGGCAGAAGAGACAGGCACAGGAAAAGGAAGGCTAAGCATTGAGTCATGGGCAGCCCAACAACTGCCCGTGGAGAAGGAGAAGGAGAAGGGAAAATGGAAGAAGAGGAGGAGGAAGAAGAAGAAGGAGGAGGAGGAAGAGGAGGAGGAGCAGGAGGAGGAAGAGGAGGAAGAGGAAAGGAAGGAAGCAAGGAAGGAAGGAAGGAGCATGGAAAGCTGAGAGGAGGACAGATGGGAACCCTGGAAATGCTCAGAGCCCTGGAGTTGTTTCCAGTGATGTTCATGGGACCAGTTTCAGAGACCCAGAGCCTGGAGGAGGTTGAACGTGCCAGGAGGGTGGGTAGGTGAAGAATAGAAGGAAGTAGCTGGGGGCAGCTTTTCCGGGGAGTCTGCTGAGGAAGGCAGAGGGTGTGTGATGCTCCTGAGACAACAACCACAATCCTGGAAAAGCAGTTACCCCAATAGAAAGGTCAAGGCAAGCTCAGCAATCTCAGGATGCAGTTTGAGCATCAGCCTAAAGCCAAGGAGTCCTGAAACTCAGAACCCAGGGGCCGATCTGTCCTGCTGTCCCTGGCCAGCTGATGGCTGTAGGTAATTTCTTTCCAAGAACTTGCAACCATTACCTGGAAACATGGACCAAAGATGATGTAAGATCCCCCATAGCACTTAGGCTCCGTGTTCCTCTCCCTGTGGCTCTGATGTGAAAACGTGTGGCAGAATGGGACACAGCGAGAAATCACACCATCAACACAGGAAGAATGTGGAGCCATGAGCATGCATTTGTAAAATCAACAGCGCCCCCAAAGGCCTTTGCTACAGCGGTTTTGTGATTCTTGTGACCCAGGCAGATGGGAAATTGAGAGGTGGCAACACTGGATAAAAACCTAAGAGTGCTGTGGCAACACAGAAAACCAGAAAATGACCAAACATAGAAAGCTGAAGACTCAGGATCACTAAGGGCCAGCCCAGGCCTTAAGCTGACACAAGACACATCTTCCTCTGAGCATCCAGGTTCAGAATAAACACATGTAGAGATATGGGCTCTCTGGGGATGCCTCCGAGCTGCCCACACCATGAGCTCCTCTTAAATAGCATCAATGTCCACCTCCTCATTACACCTTCTGCACCTGGCCTCTGCCTCTAACACGCAGGAAAATCAAATTTCCACACAGCTGTGCTGTTATAGATCCCAGAACCCAAGCCCCCATCTGACCAGATCTCTCAGTCTTCACATTTCCCAGTTTATCTTCCCCACTCCTTCCTGGTGCCCTGGGTGACTTTAGCTCCTTCCCTTGCTAGAGTCTGCACAAGAGACGAACAACCAGCAGTGCCGGTAAGGAGGCCAGGGAGGACGCGCAGCCCTCCGCGGGCCTAGCTGACCTGCAGGCTGCAGCTGTCTGCAGATGACCAAGGGGAGCCCTTCAGGTGTGGGGCTCTAAGGAGAGGTCCGCAGGCACAACAGGACAAACGAAGTCACACATGCTTCTGCATGCCAGCTGTCTTCCACAGCCAAGAAAGTGACCTTGAAAGCAGAGTTTGGAGAATAACAGCCTGAATTTGTTGTTCTCAGCTGGAGATGATCTGGAGGCCTTTGGGGGACTTGTGTCCTTCAGGGCAAGGGCTGACTAAGAGGCCCTGTGGAATGCCAGTTTCTACCACCAGCAGCTGCACGAAATACGCAAGGAGAGGAGACCTCTAGTGCCCTTCTTTCTGGTGTCAAGGTTGGTGTCCCCATTGTATGCAGGTCGAGGTCACGCCCTTCAGCAAGTGCAAGCCAAGCAGGCCTGCCTTGGTGTGTAGCGCAGCGCTGGTGGCCCCAGCAGCCTCTCCTCCGTCCAGAAGGGTCAGCAGGGATGCCTGGGGCTCCATGGCACTCAGCTAGGAGGCTGAAGGAGCCCTTGAACTTGAGATGCAATTTATTTCTATTCTTTCCTCAATATTAGTTATTATCATTAGAAATATAATTACAAATACAAATGAGGATTATTGCTAATTACAATAATAAAAAAGCAAAAGCCAAGAATTGTGATAATAAGGCGTAATTGAGAATTAATAAAATAAAGCCATCGCTCAATGCTGCGGTGGTTAGAGACGCAAAGGGCTGTGGGTGGACACAGAGGGTGCTGTGTGCTGGCAGAGTACCCAGTGGGTCCCACCTTGTGAGACTCCATGACCATGCAGGGTCCAGCCCAGCATCATTCTTCCTCTCTGGCTTTCAGAATCACAGTGTCTCCCTGGTGGCCTGTGAGGCTCTTGGCTTCCCCGGGCTCCCATTCTGTTTCAGGTTGTAGATGCAGGGGGAGGCTGGTTTCTCTGGGGAGCCTGGCCTCTGCATTAAATACAGCTTCTCCGCACAGACTAGAGGCCCAGTTGGTCTCCCCTATGGTCTTCTTCACCACTTCCTGTCAAGGCTGCACTTACGTTCTGTCCACCAACCCCTGGGGCAGGACCTTGGGGCTGCAGTCTTAGGGGAGGCCCTGGGTGGAATCATGAAGAGCTCTGTGATTCATGCGTGTGTGCATGGGTGCATGCATGCACTTTAAACTCTCAGAGCTAAGGCCGGCGAGAGAGCTCAGTAGACTAAGTGCTTGCTTAGGCAAGCGCAAGGACCAGGTTTTGATCCCTGGCACCATATAGTGTGCCAACCCCACCCTTGGCACATGCCTATAATCCCAGTGCTGGCGAGACTGAAAAGGGGAGGATCATTATCTGAGCCTGAGCTTCAGAGAGAGACCCTGTACCAAATACATACATACATACATACATACATACATACATACATATGTCAATAAGTAAATAAGTAAGCAAACTCACTCTTGAGATGAGCTGCAATCCTATAAAGCAGAATAATGATCATAAGAGAGCATACTGCAGAAGGATAGCAGAGTACCAGGCAAAGAGTGGCCAGACTGTGAGGACTCCTTGTGCATTGCTGGGAGGAATGTGAAACAGTACAGGCATTTTAGAAAATAATTTTCCAATTCCTCAAAAAGTTACTCATAGAGTTACCATGGGACCCAGCTGTTCCACTCCTAGGCATTAACACACAAGCGATGAAAACAGACCTCAACAAAACAAAAGCTCACAGCAGCAGTATTCATGAATAGCCAAAACAGGGAGACACTCAAATGTCTGTCAACTGTTAGTACGTAAAATGCTACAGCTACACCATGGAAGATGATTTGACCACAATGAGAAAGGGAGTATTCAAATGCACTACAACGTGGATAAACCTTGACATCATTATGCTAAATAAGAGAAGTTAGACCAAGCAACAGTACAATGGATAGATCCACTGTACAATATTTCCTAGGAAATATTCACGACAGGCAAATCCGTTAGACGGAAATAGAGCAGCAATTGCTAGGGGTGGACAGAGAGTGATTATAAATGGATACGAAGTTTGTTTTTAGAATGATGAAGCTATTCTATAATTACATTGTGGAGTGTGTATGTCAAAGGGGTTCATTTTATGGCACGTGAATTATATCTCAATAAAGGTAATGGAAAAAAAAAATGGAATACGGAGAGAAGAAACAGCTATGGCTCTTTGACTTTCTCAACTTCCGTGCTTCTACTTCAGATTATTTGTCTGTGAAGCTGGAAGCGGCATCTGAGTTCTAAGGCAACTGCCTGAAGTGAGCACACAGAGGGCTTCTACCTTGCCCTCTGCTGGCCACACCTCTGGCACGGCTACTCCAGCTCTCTGTCCGTCCGCCCCTGTGTCGCATCTCTCTGTGGACTGATCCATCCACCCATCTGCCCATCCTTTCACTCCATTTCCCCTCTGCTGCATAGTTCTCTAACTGCCATACTTATCCTGCCTAATTCAAATAAATTAGAAAAGAGTTTTGTGTCATGGTTACACACATGTGCGCGCGCGCACACACACATGCATCCATTTTTCTGTTCTTCAAGGATAATTAACTATTATAACTTTTACATTCCACTGTCAGCAAAGCAATACATTAAAGGCAATTAAATACTGTGTTTGATTTTGAAAAGGTAGAAAACGTCACTGTGTCAATGAGGATGGAAGGCCACACCTGCCTCCCTCCCTCGGATGGCTAGCAGTGAGCCAAAATTAAGGCCTTTTTTTCAAAATCCATTAGGGGGAAGATTTTTTTTCCCAAAGCAGACAATGTAGTGAGCTCCTCATGAATTTTCCTGACATCTCACATGACCAAAATGTCCCCTTTCATCCCTTCCCAAGGCTAACAACTGCACCAACTCAACCTTTCACATTTAATTTCCTTTTAAAGCCAGGGTTCCGAGGGGGCTCAGCATGCACAGCAGTAGGGGCTGGAAGGGCTCCAGTGAGTGGTAACTGCCTAGAATCCAATATATAATTATTGTTATGCAAATTGCCTTTGGAGCCAGAGACTGGGAGTCAATACACATTTTCTCCCAGACCAGCTTGCTCTCTCTCCTCATTAGCTTTTGCAGAGCAACGACTCACAGTTTTTTAAGGTCAAAAGTCCTCTTTACAGGACAGCCACCTGATACACTGAATTGTTTTCTTCCTCAATGCTGCTTTCATTCTTTATAATTATTCTTTCCTATGGAGACAGGAGTACAGGTTCTTCGTTCACGTGTCTGTGTGGCATTGGACAGTTGGCCACACGACAGGACAACCTTTGCTTTTTTGTTATTTCCTTTTCTATTTGCTCTTTCAAAGTTCAATTTACTGGGGGAAAATGCCTTTCCAAACACTCAGATTAATCCCTTGAGAAAAAAATGTATGACAAAGATATGATCTTGACCTCCAGGAATTTATAGTCTAGCCCAAGAACTGAGTGAGATACATTCAATCCATGCTGCTTAGACATATATATATATATATATATATATATATATATATATATATATATATATTCATCCATCCATAAGAACAATTTTTAAGATGATTCAGGGAATTTGATCAATATAGGTTCAGAATAAAATACTCATGACATAATAGCCAAAGATGGTAAGAAAGGAAAAATCTAATTCAACACATGGTAAAGCATTTGTGTTTCTCTGCTGTGTGGACTCTGAGTTAGGGCTTTAGAAATCTCTGGGGAAGGCCCATCTGCCAAGTCCACCAAGCACAGCCACCATGCCCTGAACTAGTGACCAGAAAGGACCAGGGTGCCTGAGACAAGGATACACCAAATGGAAAGGAAAACAAAAGATTGATTTGTGTCTTTAACTGATAGGGGTTTACCAAGCACTTGCAGGTCCTGGCCCTAGAGAGTTAGCTGCCTTAAATGGACAATTTCTAGCCTTCTGCATGTCACCATCTTAGTCTTTTCTACTTTCCCTTCCCTTTTTCTTTTTTTTTTTTTTGTATTTTAGGAAAGGGTCTACAGGGTGTTGAAGGTCTCTAGATCTGCCTATTTATAGCCCCCCAAGAGCTGGGATTACAGGCAAGTGCCACCACGCCCAGTCTCAATTGCCTTCTTGGCCTGACCCAGGGTGTGGGGCTGGTATGGCAGGCCCTTGGCCCCTGCACCTGCTTGCAGGAGCTTTAATCCACTGAGCTATTTGGCTGGCCCTACCCTTCCCTTCTTCTGCCTCCTCTCTGCTTCTATCTTTAGAGTTTAGAGTTCCTCCCCCCCCCCACCTGACAAAAGGTGTACCACCCTG
>PVKN010043673.1:0-10200 GCA_004027915.1 Capromys pilorides
ATGCGTGCGGTCCTAGGTGCAAGAGAAAAAGAAGGAAGAAAGAAAGGAGACTGAGAAGGAGGAGGGAAGGAGAGAGAGAAGGAAGGAAAAGAAAGAAAGAAAGAAAGAAAGAAAGAAAGAAAGAAAGAAAGAAAGAAGAATAGTGCTCAAATGTCTATAGATTATCTTGATAAAGATCAAAAGACATAGTAGACTTATTAATAGAAATTGTGTAAAACCTAATGATTGATTTAATAATACTATGTGGCTAGAATTTACTTTTCTTTATTAAGAAATGTTATTGATGAGCATGTTACTTAATATTTGCATTTGTTTATACAATTTTTAAAATTTTATTACCTTCTTTGTTTAGAAAGGTTTTGTTGGTGGTTTATCCGGATTCTAAAAATAAGTTGGATCCGGTATTATAAAAGAGTAGTAGTAGAGGGGCTTATGCAGAACTATTTCAGGGGCTCAGGAATAGATTAGGAGTGAAATAATAGCTGGTAGAGGATATGATATTTGAGATATGACTCAAAGAATGAATGGAATTTTTGCAGGCAAAGTGACCAGGAAAATGTCAGCATGTGTAAAAAGCCTGGGAAAGCCGAAACCTGTCCAATTCCAGGAAACAACAGGGGAGCAGTACTGTTGGAGTGTGGCAGACGGGCTCTCAGGACATCAGACAGAGAATGAGAGAAGGAGTAGGACCATGGAGATCAGAACCTGGGGAAGCAGAGAGAGCTGCGTGAGGTATCAGGAACGCATCCTGGAGACATTTAATGCTGGTGATGCTTAGTTATACAAGGACTTACATAGGGTAAACTGTATAGCTGAGGATCTAGCATTATGACAAGGTTCTCACGAGAATCATGATTTCCCCACTTCCCTGCTCTGCTGTCCACAGTGCCTATGTCACCTTAAAGGCAACTCTTTTTCTGCTACTGAAGCACGACATTTTAAGACATGACTTCCCTGGGAAAGATACTTGCTTTGAACATGAAAATATCTGCTTATGTTCTCTAAGCTACCACTGAGTCAGTCACCTGCTCATTTTTGCATGTCTTAGATCAATCATGATAGTGCTGGGAGTGAGATCTCTTAGTTCCACAAATGGTGGTGTCAGTCATTGTCCCTGGGATCACTGAGATTCTTTATAAAGTAGAAAGCAAATAAAGATGAATGCTGGACAACCAACAGTATGCAAAAATAAATAAATAAATAAATAAAAATAAGTAATGACAGCTATGTGTTTGAAACAACAACAAGATCATTTGTAAATATACTAAGTTTCAGTAGGGAGGAGAAGGAGGCAGATAAGAATGGGTAAAAGGGAACTGAGTAACAACTGAGAGAAATAACAGCACTTCCAGAAACCTACACAAAGCAAAAGAAAGTGGGAGAGCAAGAGAAAGAGGCACAATAGGAAAACTAATGAGCTGAAAAGAAAATAGGTGATGGGCTCCAGGTCGCATTGGGAAGATCCAGGCATTAGCGGGATGCCTGTGGATCCCTCCACTGCTGCATAGCATCAAGCACATGGGTAGAAATGGAAGGCTCTTTAGGGTCCCTGTGGAGCACACAACTCCTCTTGTGTGGAGTGCTAATGTTATTCTGTGACATCTACATGGGAATCACCAGCATATAACAAAAGAGGCAAGAGGAACCAGAGGTTGAGCAAATCAGAGAGAATTAAATGTCCACTGAGAGAGAAGACATGGACAAGGACTCCAGGAGATGTTTGGCTCAGCGAAAATTCTGTGCTATGATTTCTATTATGATGATGACGATGACGATGACGATGACGATGACGATGACGATGATGATGATGATGATGATGATGATGATGATGATGACGATGATGGTGATAATGATGATGATGACGATGGTAGCCGGCTCAGTCTGCCCTGGGGGTGAGGCTGGCACAGCAGGCAGTACCAGTGATCTGTGATCCCTATGGTTGTCTAAGTTTTCCTAAGCAGGCGCTTTAGACCGCTGAACCATCTCACTGGCCTCATGTGCCAAGACTTCTATTTCTTCTCTTGTACATGTTCTTGCTTGCTTTCCAGTTTGCTTTCCATTCTTCTTCCTTTTCTTTCTTTTTTTTTCTTTTCTTCCTGCCCTTTTTATTTTGCTTAATACTAATATAATATAAAACCATATTGCACATTCATTTATTATCTTTACAGGTGTGTGCCACTGTGAGGTTTCTAAATCTCAATTTTTTTTTTACCTAGTCAAACATATTATCCATTTAGCTTAGATAAATATTTTCCTTCAGGGTTTTACTTTAAATTTTAGTTATAGTATATAATTTTTAAATTATATAATTCTATTCCTCAGTAGACATTTATCTGCATAAATTAGAACACATTTAGTACTTCACTACTTTGGTGCATTCTGTCAGTTAGTCTATAATATAGCTTACTCCATGTGTGTTGGTATGGAAGAAGTTATAAGTATGAACACATATGCAAAGGTTAGAGTTAAAGTGTCATCTTTTCAACTTTCAGACCTGGGAATCGATCCCAGGACCTGCACACTGATCTATAACCTTAGCCCTTTATAAATTTTTTGAGACTTTTTAGTAGTTAAATTGTCCAAGGCGGATGCTAATTTGTGAACCTACTGTCTCAACCTTCTAGTGGGCTAGCATTGAAGTCAGGCAACACTTTCCCTGACTAATCCTATCACATCCAAAAGGGCCAGCCAGATAGCTCAGTGGGCTAAAGCACTTGCTTAGGCAGAGCACAGAAGCCAGAGTTCAGTCCCCAGCATACCATGCTGGACTTGCCCCCAGGGTGATTGAGATTGGACATGGTGGTGCATGCCTGTAATCCCAGCACTTGGGAGGCTAGAAACAGGAGAATCACTACAAGTCTGATCTGTGTAGTCAGACCATGTAGACCCTGTACTAACTATATTTTTTTTTAAAAATCCTATACCACATCCAGCTAATCTATCTTTGATACATCATTAATGCATGCTCAGTCTAAACCTCTGATTCTCAAAGTTTGGTGTGTACCAGAGTCTCTTGGAGAAGCACAATTTCTGGTACCCATTTACATCTTTGATTTAGTAAGTTTCAATCTGGAGATGAATTTTTTTTTAATGAATTATGAAGGTCATTTACTTTGAAGGTTTAGAAAGTGCATTTTGGCTATCCATGTTCAAAATCATTCAGTAGATTTTCTTCATCAAATCAGAATAAACAAACAAGAGAAGACATTGTATTGGCCACTTTGCTAACAGATGCGGTTAGCTGAGATAAGCTTTTCAGAGCTGGTAAGCATCGAGGTAGGGCTTGTGAAGCATTGATGACTGTCTTGCATGGTGAAACATTTACAAGTGAAATTGTCTGCCTTTCACAGAAGATGGTATCTGAAAGTGGAGATGTCAAGAAATGTTGAGGGCCTATTTGTAAAGCTAATTAAGGTATCAAGAACACTGAACAAAACAACACTTGCAGCCCTTTCCTTGTTGGTGAGCATGGGTTTGCAAAAACACAAAAACTTGAAAGCTATATAATTGATTGGAATCAGAAGTCAGGGTTCAATTCTTAACTTTACAAATCATTGCCTCTACATATGATTTGGAAAACTAATCTTTCTCCATTTATTTGCATTAGTTCCCTGGGGCTGCCATACTAACGTGTCACAACCACCGTATTTTAAGCAAGAAAAACACAGTCTTACCTTTTAGAGCTAGAACTTGGGGATCACAGTGTGTCAGCCGTTGCCTTTCATGTGGACCAGGTCTGCATGGTGTGCACCGAGGCCTGTTCCAAGGCAGCAGCTCCACCACAACGGGCTGCTCCCACACTGTGCTCATCCAGGACTCTCTTTCCTCCACTTTTTCATTTCGTGATTTAATTTTTGCCCTGTTTTCCGTTGAAGGCATTCTGGGTGATGAGTCCCAGGCCTGTGACCAGCAGGAGCCGAATCGATGCTGGGAACACATTCTTCCCGCTGAACGGGCTGTGCGCAGGTGGTAATGACTTCCAGTCTCAATTTGCGCAAGGCTCAGAGCTGGGCTTCAGGTTGTGAGTCCATTACCAGTTTTCCTGCTCTCTGGGTCTATTACCAGTGTACTTCCCTCAAGTTCCCTTTCATACACTTTTTGCTCCTGCTTGCTTTCTTATTCAATTACAGCAGCTTTAGTCAGAGCTCGAATGAATGTTCCCTGAGTCACAAGGCAAATTATGAGGCTGTTCCAATACCATCTACAACCGCGGGCATTTGGAATGAAAAGGCCCTGGCTCCTTCCCTGGGCCTGCGTCTTTATCACACAAATACAATGTGTTGGTCGGCTTCTTCAGGCACCTGGTGTTTTACTTCCTAGTCAACCAAAGAAAAAAACACAAGTACAATGTAGGAAATGTTTTGTGCTTTTTTCCTTTTTTCAAAGAGGTTTACCCTAAATCCTTTCCCTATACTGCCTCTGAATGCAACATTACCTACAATAAAAGTAATAAAAAAAAGAGTGAGCAGAAATTTAAAACTATAATGATCACCTAAATCAAGACATATGCATTTTTATGTATATATTTTTCATTATACTTAAAGCAGAAATTCAATGGAATCATTAGTGAAATAAAGAAACAAAAAATGCTCACTTTTTAGGAACCTATAATTCATATGCATAAATACTAATGCTCCCCTAAAGCTTTCAAGTTTATTCACCTGATTCAGAGAAGACAAGTACGTGAACGAATGCACACAGGCAACCCATAGCCCCATCACTATTAGGAGGTGGAGCTAGGATTTCAACCTCGAGTCCTGCCTGCAGTCCCTGAGGCTGCTGCCCTAAGTGATGCGCTAGGCCTCACCACAGAAGCACGGAGCACGTGGAGCACTTCATTTACCTCATCACAGTGCTTTCAAGGCAGAACAAAGATGCTGTGTGTGACAACTTCAGGTGCTTTTCTCAACATCCACTCCTTTAACTCACCCTGTTATTGGAAAGACTGAGTGAAAATAAGGCTAGTGAGATTACAGGGTCCCGTGGCAGCATGCAACCAACAGGGAAGCGAGCCTCCATCAAAGCTTCCTTCCATGACTTCGGAGGGACTCAGAATAACCAAGGTAATTTTAGCTCGCTTCCTGCTCAGCCACTTCCTGCCTCCCACACTGGCTGGAGATATATATTTTTGTTCAATTAAGGATATGATAGCATATTATATATGTGTGAAAATATACATGTATATTCTTAGTCCTATTGTTTTCATAATTAATCTCTGCATGAATGAGAATTTTAGTAACATGCTCTCTATTGTCTTCAGCCTCTGGAGATCTTTTAGGTGACCTAGTACTAGAATATCTATGTCACCTTTTTCTTTCTTGAAAATTACTATACAATAATTTTATCATGGTAGTATTTCATCTTTGTATCCTCTCATTTTATTTCTAACCATAAAATGATTAAAATTTATGTATCTCAGCTCAAAAATAATCCAGGTGGTAGGCAAGAACTGGTTTAATCCAGCCTGCTCTCTTTAGGCAACAGTCGCCAGAGGCACATAGCATTTATTCAACATGAACTAAGTTGATAGGAAATTCAATTCCATATAAATTCATTTTTACTTGCAGAATTAAAACTTTCTCATGCTTCCTCTTCATTTGATTTTTAACAACAGGGACAGAATAAAGCCAGGCAGCCATTGGATTCCAGCAAGGCCCATGTAGTTGGAAGGACTGCGGAGTTGGGTTTTGCCCATGAATAGTGAGGCTGGAGGGCCCCAGGCAGGGTGAGCTCCATGAGTGCTAGGGTGCATGTGGAGAGGCCAGCATTTCCTAGAAAGGGCTGCACACACCAAGGACACCTTGAGGTGCTCAGCTACTTCCTTTCCCCCCAGGCAGTGACCTTCCTTCCCAGGGCCACGCACGGTGGCCTCACTACTACTGTGACTTTTACTCTGATTTAAAAAAAAAAGTGTTCATAAGTGATAACACTCAGCAAACACCGAGCCCAATTCACAGGCAGAACAAAGTGGCGGGCACAAAAATTAATTTCTTCAAGTTTGATTTAGGGTTTTGAGTATCTATTTCCTAAGGAAAATACTTAGGTTTTTGTTTTATTATCAATAGGAACTCTTAGGCCTCAGACAAAGATACAGCCACTCAGAAATATAGTTCTATAATCATGGCCAATGAAACGTTATATAAGGCTGTATCAATCACCACCAGGGATGCTGAAATTACTGTAAATTATGAAGTATCGTAAGTATGTTCAAAGAGAAAGGGGAACTTTCTAAGACCTTGCAGCTGAAAAAATTGTATAAAACAATGAGGCCTTTTTATAACTATAAATTAAACTTCCTAAAATGATTTAAATCTATACTGTTAACTCCAAAAATTCTCAGTAAATAGCAGATATGGATATTTTATCTGTGTCACTATTAATTTATTTTTTTGTGAATGATGAATAATAAACAGTGAGATAATTCATCCTGGACTGAAAAAAATAAGACTTAGATTCAAGTTCCTGTACCTTTTGCATTAGCAACGTCACTCAAATTCTTTAAGTCTCAGTTTCTAAAATGATAACACCTCACCCTCATTTCAAGGGTTCTGGTGAAAACCAAGATTACCTAATATAACAAGTACTATGTATGTGCCAGTAAATATTACAAAGTTCACCAATTTTCATTATTTTAGATGAGAATATTCTTTCACTTGTATTTCATTCTCTGTGGATCTTTTATCTGGTTTTCAGGACACCTCTTTGAGATAAGCCAAAGAACATGAAGTAACTTGCTTGCAGCCAGGAAATGAATAAATAGCCTCAACTCCAGACCACCTAGCTCTAAAGTCCAGTTTGTGTAGTCTCTGCATTCTGTAACTCCCCTTAGCTGTCTAACTTTTTAAAGTCTGTGTTGATTTAACTTTTGCAAATCACTTACATGATAAAGTAGACCAGGAGGCCACCGACTGAAATCTTCCATGAGGAATGAAGGCAGAGTTTTGGAATCAGAAAGTCCTGTCAGAGATGTAGAGCTGAACTCTCACCCTATGGAAAGCTCAGCAAACCATTCCAGACACGCTGTCAGGGATGGGATTAACCACTCTGCTAACCCCTCTGTTTAACCATGCTTGCTCCCCTCAGAGTCCTGCTCCTCTTTACAGCCCTTGAATTCCCTCCAGCTGCAATTTATGCCCTTCTTCTTTTATTCTTGCTTCATCCAAGAGGCGTGGGATCGCACTTGGAATAATGAATGTAGTTACTGGGCCTCCCTCCTACAGTTCCATTGCAGGTCTTGCTACTCAAGACCTATTTATGTACAGAGGAGCTAACAAAGAGGACAAGCAGAGGAAAATACACTCAAACATTTACACTTGGCAAAATACTGAGCAGAACTGTTTGAGGAAGATTACAGCATCCTTATTACCTTAAATGTTCATCAGTTGTTTTAAATCGCAAGCCCATTCCACACTAGATAAAGATACTTTCATGCAATTTGCATTTGGCTTTATCCGAGTTTGAGATAATTAAATCAGCGATCCAAGGTAAAGAAATAAAGTTTTGGACTGGGGCCAGTAGAATGTTTGGTCCAAGGTACATATGTCTGAAGTTAAATTCAGAAGTCAGACAGTGTCATCCTTAAGTCATGAAGGCAAATGAAGGGGAACCCTCTATGTGCCAAACAAAGGAAACATGTAGGCTGCTGTCTTATGGGGATCACAGAGGACAGGGACATTCCGGGAAAGTGCTCAGATGGACTGAAGGCTACTTGGAACACCAGTGTGAGGGACAAGGAGTGGTGGAAATCTCCCTATAATTGCCACATCCAAGTTTTGAGAGAATTCTGTGTGCCCAGTGGATGTGGGCAGGTACAGATGCTGTAGAACTTAGGAAATAAGGCACAGCCTGAATCAAGTGAATTTTAAAGGAAACCAACCCCCTTCAGTTGGAAACCTGAGATTGATAGATACATAGATAAGAGACCAGATGCATACATGAAAATATTCATTCTACACTGAGATCTCCTAACTAAAGGAATAATATTCTTTACTACTCCAGTCAGCAAGTTCATGAAAACATGATACTACAAGAATGAAAACCACATTTAGGCTGCGTTTCTGGTTCTGCACAGTGACAATGTTTTCAGACTATTTATGAATTTGTTTTTCTTTCCCCAATCATCCATCAGTATGGTAAAGACAAAACAATGTCCACCTCTCAGAGATGAGCATTTTATGAGTTAATACCTGAAAAGTTCATGGTAACATTTTCTTTCAAGGGATGTTCAATATTACAAGCTGTATTACATGTGGAGAGATCCACAGAGCTTTGAGAGATCATCCATGAGTACAAAAACTAGTGCTTCATGGGCAGTACCGGCTAAGCACTGTTTTAGCAGCATGCATCTCAGTGGTCAGTTGTTACGAATCAAGAAATCGCTTCAGAAAGAAGATAATACCTTCTACTTGGTGCCTGTGGAAGCACACAAAGATGCCTTGTTTCACTCTTGTAAGATCAGCAGTGATTTGAAAAACTGTTTATCAATTGGTTTATTTCCCTGGGAATAAACCAAATAAAAATAGCTCTCCAAACCAACTTGAATAAAACAAAATGTGAGATCATGATTTGTTCCACTTAGAGAGGAGTCATATGCAACTAGCCTTGCATAACAGTCCAAAGAATAAAAAATATTTATAGGGGATAAAATCAACACCGAATAAAGTAGATGTCTTAAAGAAAATTTCATTAATTTAGTATAGTTTTAAGCAATGAAATCTGACAAAAATAAGACTAATTTATCTGCAGTTGCACGTGTGTTATAATAGTACGGAGGAAAGGCGCACACTGAAGGATGCGCAAAGCCCACCGCATTCTTGTTGCAGTGCTGCATGTTCGTTGTGCTCAGTGTGCTTCAATTCCTAAGAAAATGATGGTTTGCTTTGCCCATCCTGCTGGCCTTGCCCCCGGATGGTGGAGGTCAGTTGGGAACCTAGCAGATCCACCTGCTTTACAAACAGTTCGTCACGGGTTGCACCCTGAGCTTGAGAGTCAGCAGGACTAGGTCAGTTCTGTAAGCACCAGATTCCCTGATCTGAAGTGAACACTGTATCCCTCATAGTATTCTTCTGAAGAATTTAAACTGACAGAAGTAGGGAACAGAAGAGTGGTCCCCAGACCTGAGAACGGTGGGATTAGTTCAGAAAGAAGTCAGATCTATGGTGACAAAATACAAACAAATGAGAGGAAGCAGTTCTGATGTTCTGTGGCACAGAAGAGTGACCACAGTTAAGAGTAATCATATTTCAAAATAGCCCTAGTTTTTTCCAATGCTTTACATTCTCAACCCAAAGAAATGCAATATGTTTGAAGGGCTAAGTATTCAAATTTTCCTGATTGGATCATTCTAATAATTAAATATATAGAGAATATATATGTGCATAAAATAATTTATTCCATAAACATTATGTCAACAAATGTTTAAATGACATGCAAAACTAAATGACTGTCTACTGGAATTAGTTCTCACACAACTTGTGAGATCTTGGATTTATTAACCAATGAAATTCGCTGGAACTACTTGTTCTTTCCTCATGTTCCACCGAGATCAATTCTGTCTCCGGCCCAGGGCACATTACCCCTTAGCACTTGCAGGTGGTCTCTTCTCTTCCCCCACCTCTTCCTGCAGACCTCTGCTTAATTCCTTCATGATGGTTCAAATGGCAACTAGGCTGGTTAGGATTTATCTCAGCCATGCGGCGAATCAAGATAGCTCAGGGGACTAAGCACCTGCATTGCCAAGCACAGGGGCCAGGGTTCAATCCTCAATCCTGCATGTTGTACCAGCGCTGCCCCCAGGGAGCGAGGATACAGCCACAGATTCCAGGTGTGGTGGTGCATGCCTGTAATCCCAGCACTGGTGAGACCCTGTACCAAATACACAAATGAGAAAAAAAAATCTCAGCCATGCATCCACATGTTTTAATAGTGACTCACCATGCCTCATTCTGCCAATTTCTCCATTTTTTCCTTAAAATGTACTGTCTTTTCTCTGAAATCATTTTTAATAAAATAATCATTGATAAAATTGATGACAATTTTCACAAGCAAAATCAAACTTTCTCCATAAAATTTGCCAAAATAGTATTCACATTATCAAATCAATCTCAGTCTAATAGAGCCAAAATCTAAAATACTGGACATGATTTCATCCTCTGTGAATGACTTCAGAATTATTTTGGCTTTCTTGTTTGCTTCAGAAAA
>PVKN010043674.1:0-10193 GCA_004027915.1 Capromys pilorides
TCTGTGGTCTTATTTTTCAATTTTTTTCTACTTGTTCTTTATTTTCTTTTCCTTCTCTTTAGCACTTCTTAAATTATTCCATTTTATCTCCATCCTTCACCTTTTAGCTAGAGCTCTTTGCTCTGTTACTTTGAGTTACTTTAAAGCTTGTAGTGTAAGGAAGTTCAGCCTGCCTTCAAGTGATATGAATATTTCCACTGATATTGTCATCAAGTGTTTTAATTATATGTTGTAAACTTTATAGCTCATGTTATTACACCTGCTTATTTAGCTTTATTATAAAGGAATTAAATAAAAAAAGAGAGAAGTCACACAGTTACCATTCCAATGGTCTCCATTCCTTCCTGTCAATCCATGTTTATATCTATTACATGGCCTTTCTCCTCAAAGTGCTTCTTTAATAACTCTATAGTGCAAGTCCATGAATAATACAATCTTTTAGCTTTTGTGCATCTCAAAAGTCTTTATTTCAGGTTTGCTTTGGAAAGACAGTTTAGCTCGGTATAGAATGTAAGGTTGATAGCTTCAGTACTTCAAAATGCCAGTAGCATCTTTTAGCTTGCCTGGTTTCAGCACATGCCATGCTTTTGTCTTTATTTGCCAGTGCATAGTGTACCTTTTCTACTGCTGAGAAGTTCTCTTTATTACCAGTTTTGAGAAAATTGATCATAATTTTTTTAGGTGTCATTTTCTCCAAGTTTGTTAGGCTTGGGTTTGTTGGGTTTCTTGAATCTGTGGCTTTTTAGTTTTTATCACATTTTGTAACATTTTCATCCTTTTTTTTTTTTTTTTTTTGCAGGACTGGGATTCAAACTCAGAACCTTGCACTTGCCAGGCAGGCACTTGTGCCACGGAGCTATCTCCCCAGCCCTTTTCATCCATTATTTCCTCAAATATTTCTTCTTTCTTCCAGTCCTTGCAGATTCTCAAATACATATACATTAGCTACTTAAAATTGTCCCACAGCTTCCTGATGCCCTTTTCAACTGTATACATCATTGTTTTCTGTGTATTGCATTTGGGGCATTCTCTATTTTTTCTCCACGTCATTAATCATGAGCTACGGATATAGTTCAGCAGCATAGCACCTTGCAAGTGCAAGATCCTGAGTTCATTTTCTGGTACCAAAAATAAAAAATAAGAAAAAGATCTCAGTGTAGTGGAATACATCTGTAATCTCAGCACTCAGGAAACTAAGGCAGAAGGATCACTGCAAGTTTGAGGCCAGCCTGGTACAAAATGAGTTCAAGGCCAGCCTGAGCTCCATAGTGAAATCCTGTCTCAAAAACATGAAAAACAAACAAACAAACCCCATCCTTAATCGTTACTCTGCAGTGTTTAATCTGCCATTAGTCCCATCAAATGTAAATTTTCATCTCAAGCTCATTTTCAAGCATTTTTTATATTTCTATGTCAACTTTTGAACATATAGAATGAGGCACACAATAACTGTTTTAATATCTTCATCTGCTAATTCTGACATCTGTGTCAGTTATGGGTCAGTTTCAAATGATTAATATTTTTCCTCATTAGGGTTAGATTTCTCTACGTCTTTGCATGCCTGATAATCTTTGACTGAATGTTGGGAATTATAAAGTTTGCCTCTTGGGTGCTGGATATAATTTTATATATATATATATATATATATATATATATATATATATATTCCAGCTCAGCCCTAGGGACTGGGGACAGGGCTGGTGCAACATGTGGTGCCAGGATTGAACCAAGGCCCCTGCACCCTTGCCCAAGCTTGCCTACGCAGGTGCTTTAGACTACTGAGCTATCTCACCAGCCCCTGTGTTCATATATCTGTGCATATTCTTCAGCTTTGTTCTGGGATGCACTTCAGTTACTTGGAATAGATTTGATTCTTGCAGTTCTGGCTTTTCAAATGGTTAGTTGGGCCCAGAGCTGTGTTTATTCTGAGTCTGATCATTCCTACTACTAAGAGGAGATTCTGCTGCTCTACCCAAGCTGCAATAATTGTAAAGTACATCAGTGCCACCATAACCGGTGAGGACATAACTGGCACCAGCCCCTTGCAGGTGCTGAGCACTGGTTCCTCTAATCTTTGCAGATACTTCTCACCTTGGCCCTTGGTAGTTTCCTCCAGTGTTTGTGCTGAGCAGTACTGGGCTGAGTGCTCTGTGGGGACTCTCTGTAGCTCTCTAGACTCTCTTGCAGCACACTCCTCCCTAGTACTTGCCTGGCACCTTAGGGATCTTGCTTTCTCCCTTCCCGGCTCTATCTCTCACCTGATGGTGTGCCCTGGCTCCTTCGGGCACCATGGCCTGAAAACTTGCCCACAGCGGTGTAGGTCGTGGGACTTCCCTCACTGTTCTCCCAACTCTCAAGGACTCTGCCCTGTCTTGCCTCACCTCCAGGGCCCTGCCAGCCCCTCCTTGGTTTGTTGTTATTGTCTCAGGTAGGAGGCGGCCACTGGCCCTGCTTCCCCATCTTGATGGAAAATGGAAATTTTTCTTTCTTTACCCTCGTCTACCTGTTCTGCGATAGCTTGGCCTGCTGGAGCACATGTGCACACGTGCACATACATGCAGCCTTGCTGGGCATCACCACTTAAATATGTCACTGTGCATCATCATCCCCAGGAAAAGCCACTGAGGAGGACAGCTTGGAGGCTGAGGCTGTGCTCTTATCACACCTCTGTGCTTTACCTCTGCGGAGCCAGGTGTGGCTAGCGTCTCACTCGCCACCTTTGTTCAGGCATGGTACGATGAGGGCTGTCATCCCATTTGGTCCTCACCCCAGGCTGTTAAGAAAGCAAGAATAGTACTGCCTGTCCTACAGGATGAAGAAACTGAGGCTCAGAATGCATCCAGGCTCACACTGCGTGTAGCCAAGGAAAGACAGTAGCTCTGGTAGAGAGCAGCCTGGGCATTTCCTGGGGCTGTTTTCTCTCTCTCTCTCTCTCTCTCTCTCTCTCTGTCTCTCTCTCTCTCTCTCTCTCTCTCTCTCTCTCTTTCTTTTTTTGGGCAGGGTCTACAAGGTCTTACTATACACATCAGTCTCACAGTGATCCTCCTATTTTCAGCTTCCCAAGCACTGGGATTACAGGTGTGTACCACAATGCCCAGTCTCAATCGCTGAGTCAGTATGCCCAAGAGTGGGGCCGGCATGGCCCAGGGATTAAACCCCCAGCCCCTAGGTCTGCCTAAGCAGAAGCTTTAATCCCCAGGGCTATCTGGCCAGCCCTCCTGGGGCTGGTTTCTGAGCCCTCCCCCACCATGGCACCTCCCATCGCACCCAGGGAGTTCCATGCCCCCACCGAGATCCAGAGCACTCACTTTTCCTGCTGTTCAGGCTCCCCAGCCTCCAGGACAGCACATCCACTGCCAGTGTTGTTGGCCATCCAGATTTGGGGGATCCAAGGCCCCTGTCACTTTAGTGTTGGAAATGAAACTGATGTCAGAAGCTGCTCAGTGTATGGTCATTTACATGTCTGAGATAGTGCATCAGGGGTGTGTGTGTGTGTGTGTATGTGTGTTATGTGTGTATGTATGTGTTGGAAATTAAACTGATGTCAGAAGCTCCTAGTGTATGGCCATTTACATGTCTGAGATAGTGCATCAGGTGTGTGTGTGTGTGTGTGTGTGTGTGTGTGTGTGTATGTGTGTGTGTATAGGGATGTGATAGCCAGAACTGTGGACTATAGAGGGCAAACCCAAACTCAGGCCCATTTCTGACTCCTAGGCCAAAGCTGCATTGCCCTGCACCAGGGATGCCACATGGGCACTGCCCGCTGGAAAACCAGTTGTCAAGCCCTCTAATTCTGCATTGCAAAGCATCAGCATGTCCCTGGTGCCTGCCCTGCACTCTGTGTGTCTCCAGCTGGATGGTTGTGTTGTTGTAGGAGGAGTGGGGCATTAACCACTAGGGCTGGGATTGGAGGGCAGTGGCAGAGGAGGCAATGCATGCATGCTCACGTGTGTGAAAGTACAAAAACACGAGTCTGTGTTTTCCCCAGAGTATTAATTACCGCTGGAGAGGAGGCTTGTCTGGGCATGTTCCGCTTGGCCACGGCAATTTATCATTGGGTTTTCGGGAACGGGAGGTAGGTCATGCACAGTGCAGAGAGCAGCAGTACACCTGCTCGGAGTAGACACAGCCCAGCCCACAGTGCAGGCCACAGGGCTGGGTGGGAGGAGAGAGGGGGCAGCTTCCACACGGTCCCGGTAGGCCCAGAGCAGCTCAGTGAGGGAAGCTGCCCATCTTTCTCAAATGGAAGGAGGGGCAGGAAGTGTGAGGGGCAGGCAGCTGACCACCCAGGACTTTCATAAGGCTGGCTGTGGCCTGTGGTTTTTGGGACTGAGGCCCTCAAGGCAGACAGGTCTGTCCCTATGGGTGGCTGAAAAGTTATGCTTTTCCGCTCAACACTGAGGGACATAAGATCCCTGGCAAGGTGACAGGTATAATCTGGACCTCTTTGGCCCTGCATGACCAGCTGGGACACATAAGCAACTCAGAGGCCTGGAGCATCCTTTCCCATCTCTTGATTCCCCTTAGCCTCACCTGAACACAGGGCCACAAGTGTCCCTGGGAATCTGACCACAGTCATCTTGCATATTTTGTTTCTACCCTTCCAGCATTGCCCCTGTGGCCCAGTGTAAGCTGGGTGACAAGAAGCATCACTGGAGGCAGCCTCTATTCATCACTTTATCCATGACACTGAGCAGGGCCCCATGACTGCTCCTTTCCTGAAGGGACAGTCTGAAGGCTGCATGGGTGGCTGCTCATCTTGTGTGCTGTGAACACAGCTGCATACTTAGACATGTGACCCAGAGCTGGTCCCTGCCCTGTGAGGTGGAGTTCTAGCACCTATCCCTTCTAGGAGGTGCGCAGGATCTCTGACACCCAGGGGCCATCGCCTCCTAGCCTGTGGGACAGAGGGCACCAGCAGGGAAAAAAGTGAGAGCCTCTTAGGAGCATGGCCTGCTGGCCTCTGAGTTCGGCTCTGGCACACAGAACTGGTCTTGCCCCAAACCAGCAAGACATCCTGTGTTCCTTAGCTACCATCTGATCTGCCAGCCGTTGGGCAAGGCAGCTGAGATAGGGAACAGAGTACAGCAATCCCTCTTTCTCAGAGCCCCCAGCCGGTCCACAGCTGAGCTGGAAGGCAAGCTGGTATTAAGCATGTTCTCCTGTACCTGGTGTGGTCCTTGACACTAGCTGTTCTCTTGGGCATGGCAGGGGTCGGGGGGACCTGACCATGCTGATCAGGTATGAAGTGAGCCTGCTCCTCAGTGGGTGCCTGGCCTTGAGAAGCCCATGGGTGAAGTAGAAATAGGCATAAGCCCCATCCTTGGACATGGGCCCTTCCCCTTTTGAAGGAATGTGCAGCTACAGGTGTGGATGATCTTTTTACATGTTAAGGCCTGAGCTGGAAGGTGACCCAAATTCTCCTGTGGCTGTCAGTTCTCTTGGAGAAAGGTCAAGGTCTTCACAACACCCTCCATGTGACACTTCTTATAAGCTGGTCCTATTACTCTTCTCGCTTCCTCCCCGACTGTTCCCACTTCACCCCATTACTTCAGCCAGTGAGTGACCTTGCCTGTTCCCTGAAAACAAGATGCCTCCCTATCATGGACCCACAACCTGGTGTCTCTCTGCTGGAATGTTCTCTTCAGAGACTGAAGGGCTTCTTCCCCATCTCATTCAGTTTGGCCTGATGCTGCCTCCTCAGGTCCATCTGTACTTCCCCTCTGGGGCCCAGCCCTTCCTTCCTAGGCCCTGTCCTCCTGTCCAAGTGGCCTCGTGGCTGCTGAGGAGATCCAGAGCCAGTCTAACAGCCATGCGCCCAGGCTGTGAGCTCTGCAAACCTGATGCGGAAGGTGGTCAGTGTGGAGCCTTTCAACATGGCCCTCCCTCTTCAATGAACCTGTTCACAGGAATTTGCCCAAGACAAGCAAGGCAACACCTCGCCTCCCGAGATGGAGGAAGGTTGATGCTGTAGCTCCTGTGGTGCTGGGCATGCATTTGGGAGGCTCTTCTCTATGAGGAGGTAAGACTGGAATGGCATTCGGAATCGTTCATGTGGCCATGTCCCAAGAACTTCGGCTGCTGAGTCCCTGACGATGTGCCATGCAGCTCTGACCTCAAGCCTATTCCAGTCATGCTCAGTGTTGGTGACTTATGTAAGCATTTATAGGCATGATGATCAGGTTCTGGCTAATCTAAAGCTGAGAGGAATAACTAATCATTTGCCTTGTTTACTGGCTGGGGCCAGAGATGAAACTTAACTAGATGTAATAAGAACAAATATGAAAACTTGCTTATTGGCCCCAAAACACAACTCCAGTGGTACAGTGAAAGAGTTAGGGGCTCTCATCAGAGAAGGGTTCAGTACAGCTGCGGTGAGCAAGGACATCATCTGAACTAGAGTGCTGTTGGCACTTAAGGTGTGAACCACAAGTGTCCTGGGTGTGCCAAGGGTATGGTCACCGGGAACATGATGGCGGCCCTTCCTGGAGGTCAGGGAAACTTGGCCCTCATTGGCAGTGGTCAGAATCACCTGGGAACTTTGGGTTTCCTTTGACGTCCTTGCTGTAGGCCGGTGTTCTGGAATCTGAGGGGACAAGCAGGATGGGGGACCCCAGGGGATTGGCCTCAGTGACTGGCGCCAGGTACCCAGAGCAGGAATGGCTACCAGGCTGATCACAGCAGAGAGCAGTGCTTCATCTGTGTGGTCCTGGGTGCAGAACTAAGACCAGGAGCGAAGCCAGAGGGGATGGGTGTAAGGTCACCAAAGGAAGAAGTCTCTAGGGAAGACGGTGGGCAAGATAGGAGTGGACACCCCACCCCACCCCCACCTTGCAGCCTCAGCTGGAGCCAGGGCTACTGCGGCACCACTTGCGGTCTGGATGGAGGGGCCAGTTGACTCCTAAAGGCATCTGAGCCTGGTCATGTTTTAGTGACCACTGTATGTCCCTGCTTGGGAAGGAAGAGCCTGCCCTGTACCACTTTAAATCAGGACCAAGAATACACAAAAAGAGTCAGGGGGTGGGATCCCCTCTGCCTCCCCCACCCCACGTACTGTCCCTGTCTCTGCTCCTCATGCCCCTCCAGGCTCTGCAGAGGTGCATTCCCCTCCCTTCCCACTGCTGAATTATTGAGAGCAGTTTGCTTTATGGCTGTGCCAGAGAGATGCTGCCGCAGAGCAACTGAGCTCAGAGCACACCACTGTTCCAGAGGTCTCCCCAGGCCTGGGCATCCCTGCCCAGAATCCCCCAAAGGGGGAGCATCCTTCTCCAGCACCTCCCAGCTCCACCTCCTGAATCACCGCTTATTCATAACAGCTGACATGCGACCTGATGATGCCGCATCTTCTTCCACTCTGGTGGTACCAGCCTGAAAGGCTGTGGATTGAATTTGGGACAGATGCCATTGTCTGGCCCAGGTGCAGGGTTGGAACTCCTCCAAGGCCCTGATCAGGCCCCCTTGCCATTTCCAGGGGTCAGTGTGTGTACGCAGCAGCATGTGTATGGAGTGAGTGGTGTTCGTGTATGTGTGCATGTACTGCTGGGGTGTGTGGGGGGGTGGGGTGGGGGTGTGTGTGGGGGGGGTGCCTACGAAGCTGGTGCACTGGTACACTGGTGCAGGCACTTGTTTGCAGGCAGCTCTGGGTCCCCTGTGTGTACTGTAGTCATGAATATTTGGAGAAGGAAGCCCTACCTTTGAGGTGGATTTTCTGGAGCAGGGACAGCATAGCCTCCCAGAGCTAGAGGCTGCAGATACTCAATTTGTGGGGGAGCAGCAGGTTGAGCAGGCAGGTAAGGGGCCCCACCTGACCCCCTCCTAGAGGCACAGTGTGTGAAGTCTGTCCATGCCATCTGCAGAACTGAGCCTCTCAGGTGCCGGATTTCTCAGAGACGCGGGCTGTGCAGGGAATGACTCCTTCCTCCAAGGAGCCCTGCACACCCTCCCTGAAAAGCAGCCCAGCTTGTGCTCAGCAATGGACAAGCTCACTCTTTATGGGTGTCACTGGGCACCGGTGCCAGGCTGACTGCCCCAGACACAGCTGTGCGGTGGAGCCCTCTCATTGGCTGTTGGGACAAGCCCATGTGCAATGCAAAGGCTGTGCGAGCCAGCAGGGAAGAGGGGACTGGCCTGGTGGCCGCTGTCCTCCCTGAGAGCTTTCTGAGCCCAAAGCTGAGCTCCCTAGGGCCTCTGGATATGCCTGGGAAAAGTGATCAGGAGCCAGCCCTGAGTACTGTGTCCGTGGTCTGGCTGCTCCTCCACCTCAACACCATCTGGAAAGTGATGACCAGAGTTACTGGCAAGTACAGGGCTCGCAATAGGCACCAGAACTCGGGCCTCTGGAAAGCACAGAGCCCGGCCTCTCTCATGCCACCGGGAAGCCCCGAGACTGGTTAAGATGGCTTCTTCTTTGTGGTCACCCATCCACGCGTGGCACCAGAGTGAGGGGACGTGGCTTTTTCTGTGTCTACACCCTTGCTTACCTGTGCAGCCAGCCCTTTCTGTCTGGAAGTGAAGAAGGGGAAGTGGAGGCTCTGCCAGGATGGTGGCTGGGGTGGAGCCAGGAGCGTGCATGGCAGAGCAAGACTTACATGGGTGTCAGGCCTCTGGCTCCTCAGCTCTAGCTGCTGCATAAGTGTGCTAGGTCCCTGGGAGATGGGCCCCAACTAGACATCCCTTTTCTTACTCTCTAACTTCTTCAGCTAGTGAAGCCTTCCGAAAGCCACTCTGAGCTCCAACATGAGCCCTCCAAACCCTCTTCTACCTGCATCCTTTATGCTCCACTGGGTATCCTTGCCAACGCAAGGTCCATGCCCATGCCTGGTCCTGCATGCTGCCTCCCCTGGGCTGGCCTCTGTGGGAACCCAGGGTGCACACCAAACTGCACCCCTTCATTCCCCTTCAACCCTTCTTCCCCAGCCAGGATGGTGTGGGGTGGTGACAGGTGGTCCCTCCAAAGCCAGCCACCAGCCTGTCTGCCTCTGCCCTCCCCACTTGGTCATCATCCCCAGAAGTGTGGGGCTAGGCGAAGCAGCTCCTGAGGTAGGAGCTCGCCACCTCAGCTACAGGTAGAGGAAAGGGTGTGGCCTGGTGACTCCAGACAGCCATCCACGCCACTGGCCTCTGGGCCTTTCCCCTCACTCAGAGAAATGACAAGCATTGAAAGAGTGGCTCTCCCTGTTCTCTTCCAGTAGCAGGCAGCGCCCAGGGCAGTGTAGTGCAGGAGCCTCCCTATCTGGCTCTGACCTGGGGCCCTGAGGGCTTTCACCTGGCCTGGGAAGAGGAGCAGAGTTGCAGGAGCTCAGCCAGCTCCCCGTCCTTCTGCAGGGCTGAAAAGGAACCACACATCCTGGAAAGCCACACATCTACCCTAAAAGCAGGGTAATCCATCCAACTACTCACTAGTGGGGCAGCCTGTGGACAGGTGTTGGCCAGAGCCAAGCACAGCCAGGCACTGCTGCCTCCTTGGCACCAACATGCCGTCAGCTTCTACCCTGGTTAGTGCTCTGGTCCATGCGGAGCGCCAGAAGTCTGAGATGCCCTCCACTCTGTAGGCTCTGCCCTTCCTGTTTGGCGGGAGCTAGGGCATCACAGTGCTGTAGCTCAACTCTGAGGAAAGGGTGGGGACAGCACAGCGACTGAGAGGGACAGAACCAGGCAGGGTGCCTCAACGGCAAGTCTAGATTAGTAGGCACAGCAGACAGCAGAGACTAGTGGGGAGGGGCCCAAGGAGTGAGCAGGAGGAAAAGCCAGCCATCCTGGGACCATCCTGGGGCAGCTGCAAGTACGCACAAGGAGACAGAATCCCTGCCCTACCCAAACGCCACCAGGGACAGCCCATGACTGGGCCTCATCCCGCCTCCTCCCCACCCTGAGCTGCATTTCCAAAATGATTATATGTTTCTGGGTAGGCACCAAGCTGCCTCCATTCCAGGCTGATCTGGAATTGAAGAGCTGAGGAAGAAAAGACAACACCCACCTAGTACCTCCCCCTAAACCCTGCCTGCTTCCTTTAAGGCCCCACAGCCAGTGTGGAGTTTCAGTTAGAGGTGCCCCAGGCAGGAAGCACTAGCTGAGGCTCCAGATCTCCTCGGGGTGTTTGGATGCAGAGGGCCAGAGGATCGGTGGGGCCCAGGGTGGGCTGCTCTGACCCCTGTGGGTACCTTCCTGTCTGGCCTTAGGAAATCCTTCCCCAG
>PVKN010043675.1:0-10199 GCA_004027915.1 Capromys pilorides
AGAGCGGCTCTTATAGAAAGATCAACATAACAGATGTTAATGAGGATATGAATAAGAAGAAACTCTTGCACATTGTGGAATAAATTGGTATACCCATTATGGAAAATAGTTTGGAATCTTCTGTAAAATTAAAATTGGAACTAAAATATCACCCAGCATTTCCACTTTTGTGCCTGTGTCTTAAGCATATGAAATCAAAGAGGCATCCACACAGCTATGTTCATTGCTTTGCTACTTACAATGATCAAAATATCAAATCAATTGACATGACAAACAACTGAAAAGTGGATAAAGTGAATGTGAAAAGAAAAAAAACTTATTGGTGATGTATACAATGACATAACATTACATGTGCAGTGGAAGATTATTGAGCTTCAGATACAAAGGGAATTTGGGTGCTTACCATAACAGAGATAAGTCTGTGACACATTATGCAAGTGCAGTAAGCCAGGTGTGAAAAGCCATGCTGTCACTAAGCTGGAAACCCAAAGAAGTCAGACTCACCCAGAGCACAGAATGATGGCTACCAGGTGCTGGTAGGTGTGGAAGACAACTGGGTAATGCTGGTTAAAGACTACAGAGTTTCAGCAGGGCCACAGAAGCTACAGAGACCTGTTGTAGCATGACGACAATTGCTAAAAGTATAGACCATAAACATTCCTACTTCAAAATGATATTTATGTGAAGTGATAGACATGTTACATTGTTCCACAAAATCTCACACAAAATCTCTTTTATATCATAAATTATTTGCTAATTAAACCTTAACGAAACTGAAACAAATAACATATATACTTAGCTGTCATCTTCCTTTCTAACTAGAATGTAAACTCAAGGAAAGTAAAGATATATTAATATAAATGTATTAATATATTTATTATACTAATCATAAATATGTGTGCAGTGCCTAGAACAGTGTCTGGTGTTTAGTAATATTCAAGAAATATTTGATGAATTGATGAAGGAAAAACATAGACTTTACTTCCATCCCTCTTTCCCATTCGCCTCTCCTCAGCACCAGCTTTGGCTACTAAGCATTCCACCTACACAAAGAATCATCTGGGAAGTCTGGGCCTATGCAATTAAGTCAGAATTTCTCAGAATGAGGCACAGCTACAGGGATGTTCCAAAATCTGTGAGGTGTATGTAAAGCACATGGAGAAAATCAGAACCAGAGACCCATGCTGCTCTATTAGCTCATATGCACACTGACAGCAGTGTGTCTCTCCACTTGAGCTGCTCCTCCACATGGAGGCATTTGGGCACTGGCTCAATGAGAAAAAAAACTATTGTTTCCCGAAGGGCTGGTGAGGTAGCTCAGCAGATTAAGCGCCTGCTTTGGCAAGTGTATGGTCCAGGATTCTATCCTCTGTCCCGCATGTCATGCCTGGCCCTGCTCCCAGGTGTACTGAGCTGGCCATGGAGTCCAGGTGTGGTAGTGCGCACCTGTAATCCTAGAGCTCAGGAGGCTGAAAACAGGAAGATCACTATGAGTTCAAGCTGCACAGAGAGACCCTGTACTCCTGTAGCAAATATATAAGTGAAAAAAAACAACCAAACTAACTATTATTTCCTGAAAGAGTAATAATATGAGTAACAATGATAATAAGTAATAACAATAGTAAGAGTAATAGTATGCCTGCATCCATATGGTGTTATCACTTGATTTTTAGTCACACGAAGAAGGTAAATATTGTTATGTAAAACTGAAAAAACATGGTTGGGGATATAACTCAGCTGTCTAAGTGCCTACTTGGCAAATGCAAGGACCTGGGTTCAATTTCCAGTATCACATGCCATGCCAGTCCCAGATCCCTGGGTGCGCCATGCCAGCCACCCAAACCAGGTGTGGTGATACATGCCTATACTCCCAGCACTGGGCAAGCTGAGATAGGAGAATCACTATGAGTCCAAGATGCATAGCAAGACCCTGTGCCAAATACATAAATAACTAAAAGAGCTTTTAAAAATCAGAAAGAATCAGAATCTGATTTATTTGCTCAAGG
The DNA here is from genome assembly GCA_004027915.1 of Capromys pilorides. Classification (NCBI taxonomy): domain Eukaryota; kingdom Metazoa; phylum Chordata; class Mammalia; order Rodentia; family Capromyidae; genus Capromys; species Capromys pilorides. Next base: position 2,007 of record PVKN010043675.1, read on the forward strand.
GAAAAGGAAAGACATGTACATATTTTTTGTTTTATGATGTCAAAATAAATTGAAAAAGTGTGTTTAAATTATCATTTTATCTCTTTAATCAGATAACATGTCCTAGTTGATGTGTTAACATGAGCAAAACCCCAAGGAAGATCTGAATCATTTGCTTAGCAAATACTGGCCTGTTTGTTGATGCCCTCCAAAGTTCAGCTATTGTTTTAAAGTGAGTTGAACTTTCCCTAGAACATTCAAGTTAGTTAAGAGGACAAAGTAAAGTTATTCATATTATTACTTTGTATTTTACTCTAATTGACAATTGTGTTAATTTTGAAAATATACCTCAACTATTCTTAATAATAATGACAAGGTGAACTTGAATCTTGAGTTCTTAGTTTTATTTCTTATTTTATCAATTTCTTGGTTTTCTAAGAAATATCACTTCAGGGGCTAAGTGCATTTCTAAGCAACAGAAGAAACATGTGACTTTAATTTAGTACAAAAGTAATATTTATAGTCTGAGTATATTTTCAAATTTTACAGTTGGAAAATGTAAAGGCATTTAAGTATGCTTGAATCACTCATCAATCTTGCTTACTGTTAGCACTATTTACCTATTTAAAAACACTTGGAACTATATCCTTGAGGAAATACATAGAGAAAGAAATGGGAGAAAACTTTGAGGCAAAAGTGCTGACTCATTTTTTGTTCTAGGCATGCGACTATGAATGACAGATCATTAATTTTTGTATAAAGATAAGGGCATGGTGATAGTTTCTCAGCAGAAAGAGAACCACTTGGAGAGGTGACATAATAATTTAATGACTTCACTTCAAATTTTAGGCTGGAGGACATATTCGCAAATAAATATCATAGTCACTTTATTCTTCCATTCTTAGTATGGATGAGGGTACCAGATTGCTATATTAAGACAAATCATGCTTATATCAGACTCCTAGCTACATCTTCAGTTAAAGCTCTGTAGTTCTCATGGGCTCATTTTACTATGACAAACTCTAATGGCTATGGAAAGTTCTATGTTGAATAAGGAACTTTTCAGCACATAATATACAGAAGTTAGTTGAGATATCAAACCGTGGAGTATTTCCTTTCCTAAGCCATGTAAAAACAGAAAAAGAAGGCATTCTCAGGCTTAGTATATGCTGCTTTATTTAATTACTAATTAAGGTCAGGAGGCTATCAGGCCATTGTTGGCGAGTGTTGAGTAGTCAGCTGTCCTTTCTACTGTACCTTCACACACAACATGTTAAGCTAGCTTGGTGATCCAGCCTGGTGAGGTCAAGAATACAGGTGGCAGGTCAATCCTATGGCATTTTTCCTTGTCTCGTATTCCTTTTTATTACCCTTTTTTGTTTTCTTTTAAAACAACCATTTACTTGAGAAAGAGAGTATAGCAAATATTGAAATTACATTAGAAGCAGCACACATCTTAAAGACCAGAATGACAGGCATTCCAAGCACGGTTGTAGTCTCACATATTGCCTCTCTGAGTGTCAAAAACCTGCTGGAGATTCTTAGGACCATTGTCTTAATCATCCTGTGTATGTAAGTGCATGGTTTTTCACCTGCCATGTTTCCTAATTTTTCTGCTTGCTGTCTCTTCATTGTTTAATCCATAAGTTCTTTATTTCCATTTCTAAATTTCTGTGTAAAAAAGTATAACAGTTTTTTAAATCACATTCTATAGGAAGTTATTAGAATATTGATGATTCATGTAAAATGCCAGTTCCATGTTAAGCCTAAGGCATTTAATATTCAGAAAGACAGTGATGTTAAGCTCAAGTACCTATCTAATAGAATAATAGAATCACTAAACTTCTCTTCTGAAGGGTTAAGAACTTAAGCTTGCAGACCAAAAACTTAGAGAAAAAGAAGGGCTACAAGAAAGGCTAATATTTTGGCCCTAGCACTTCAAGGTTAGTGAGGACTCAGGACATAAGAAAACCTGTGCTGTAACATCCTATAACTCAGTGGTGTCCCAAATTTTCTGTTCAGGAGATTATGGGACCACAGAAGAAAGTGACTGATGATGTATATCATGCCTAAGGAAAGTCACCTGGAGAGAAAACATTCTCTCAGCTTTTACAGAGAGCAAAATGGTCAAGCAATGGTCGTGATCCATTCAGACAGCTGACACTGACAAAAGTTCTACAAAATGCTGTACATGGTTCCAAGGTAAATCCTGAGGGGATCTGACTAACCTTGTCAGACACAAAAGTTACAAGTTATGTTATATAGGTCTTACTTTAATTTGGCCTTAACTGTCCAGCAAAAATGTTTAACCATGAGGCATAAAACGTAAAGCCAGATTAGTATGCTGAGCTGTAAAAGGTTTAAGTCAGCAGCTTCTGACATTCCCAGTTCTGCTAATAACCAAGTACTATTATGGAATATTGGACTATGTATACAACTACTTTCTGTTAGTTCAATGAGAAGAAATATTTGTACCAATATTGTTTAGAAAAGTTATCATGTCTGCATCTTATACTTGGAACAACTACTACGAAGACAACAATAGGAATTGTATTACTTATTAGGGTTGTCCTGCTAATGTGTTGTGAAACTGTCCCATTGTTACTTCTTATTAAAAGTAAAAAAAAAAAAAAAGAACGCAGATGGTAGGGTAGGAAGCCAGAGCCAGAGCCAGACGTGCATACCAGCAGAGAGTACGAGTTACTTCAAGGCTTCAGGACAGACCATAGAAAAATAATAAAAGGTGAAATTAGGTTGTATTTGCTCCGTGTTTCACAGACAGATACACAATCATTTGTTAATTCAAAAAAGTTTCTCTAAACTTTTTTGAAATGCCTTAGTGAGAAATCTGAATGAACTGCATGTTCTGCACGTCCAGGCTTGCCCTGTGATGCCATGGAAGGAAGTGTACTGTAAGGCATCCAAGCAGGACTGGTGGACTGCGCCTCAAAAATGAGATCCATTCTTAGGCTGGAACTAAAGGAAGGAAATTGGAGGAGAACAACTGTGTGGAGGTCTCCATTTTGCCAGCCTGTGAGGGCTTGTGCACCTTCCCATAGCCACGAGGGAACAGAGGCCAGGAAATGATAAAGCAGAACAGAGAGGGCCTGGACACTATGAACACTTGCTCCAGAGTAGGGGTGCAGAATAAGGTATATGAAGGCATTTAAGAAACTGGAGTCCAGAGTACATTAAGGTGAAAACAACTAGAGTCTGCAAAGGTACAAAATCTTTTAGATTCAGTGTGAAACACTTTTTATTCGTCTCACATCTAAACACAAATAGGTGAGGCTGGGGATATTGCTCAGTGGTGCAGGGCCTGCCTGGCAAGCATGAGGTCATGAGTTTGACTCCCAGTGCAAAAAAACTCCAGGCAAGCAAGTAGGGAGGCCTTAGAAAAACTGGTCTTCATCCCTACTTCCTTATTGCTTCACCTTTAGCCAGCCAGCACCTTCTACCCAGGATTGTGGTACATATTGTACAATACATATTGTAGTTACTCTGTAGAGTGTGGAGGGGGTAGCATACCTCACAGGCAGGACCTGGTGTCCACCAGTTCATCTCTATATTACCTCTTATGGTACAGTTAAGGAAATTTCAAATATTACTGAGCTTGTTAGCAAAAGGAAAAGAAAAAAGATCTGGGAAGGTATATTGCGATTTACAACAATCCTGTGAAGTATTGTACTCAGGACAAGGAAAACATTCCCGGGGCATTCAGATAAGTGCTCCCACCCCTGGCCTGTGGTGTAACTAAGTAGCATTTTCTAAATGACAAACTAGTGTTTCATTTTGTAGTTTCCCTCATTGTCCCCCAAATAGAATACAGCCACTGTATTTATCAGGTTAAATACTGATATTCTTTTCTTCTTGTTCTATGTGTATTTAAAAAGGATCAGTTTGTGAGATGGTGAGATATATATGATCCAATTTTCCACAATGAATGCATTTAATTCTTTTTTGAAAGTATACACTAATAAAAACAACAAAATAATAACTGAGTGTATGTAATTGCTGACTCTTATCCCACTATAATTTACTTCTTATTACACATGTATTCTGCTGTTTTAATCACTTTTATATAGCAATTTTGGAACCTCAACAACTATCATGAAGTTTTAAAATGAGAAAACTACCCAAACTTAACCATGAACTTATACTATAGTCACAAAGTTTTCTTTTATGTTTCAAAAAATATTTTTGGTTTTGGCTTAAGTAGACATGCACTTGGTTTCATGGCACGCATTTGTGAGCTTGAACTGTCCACAATGTGAAAACTAGCAGAAACAGCTGCTATGAGACAACCGCCTCCGCCCACCCTGCCAAAAGCAGCAACAGCCAGCCCTGAGTGAAGGGGCTGTTTTTGCCTAGAGAATTCACTTCTAGGAATTTACCTGTAATTTGCATGACTTATATTTATGCATGAGCAGCATAGTTCTTCTCTCCTCTAAACTTTTTTGAAATGCCTTAGTGGGAAATCTGAATGAACTGCATGTTCTGCACGTCCAGGGTTGCCCTGTGATGCCATGGAAGGAAGTATACTGCAAGGCATACAAGCAGGGCTGGTGGACTGCGCCTCAATGTCCTTTAAAAAGACTAGAGATGTTCGTCATTTTGCATAGTCATTTTATTTGCTCTCACATGAAGTTAGTTTTTGGTAAGATCCTTAGAAGTGAAACTTACCTGGTTATTTTAAGGTAAGAATGTGTATAGATAGATCAGCTTGGACTATTAGCTTTCTTTGGCCAGAACAACTACTTAATTTCATCCTCCTTTATAGCCAAGCATGTCTCAGATCACTGGATAGTAAAGAATTTATACTGCTTTATTTTATTTTAATTAATTAATTAATTTTAATGTATTTTGTAGTTACAGGATCTCACTGCACTTGGACTTGTGGTGATCCTCCTGCTTCAGCCTCCTCATTGCTGGGATTATAGGCATGTGCCATTATGCCCAGACTCTGGCTGGCTGAGAGCATCCAGGAGTGGGGCTGGCACTGCATGTGGTGCAAGACATCCTTGAGCTTGTTCAAGACTGCCTAGTGGGTGATTTAGTCTGCTGAGCTATCTCGCTAGTCCCTGTAGTAATTTTGAAATCTTCAAATGTACAGTAAAAGCCAGCTACCAGGTAACATCATTGAAAGGAAGAAGATGGCCAGCTCAGGTTTGGTCTCCTGGCTTCTAAGCAAAGCAACAATTCGTTGCTTTCATAGTTAGTCTCTTGCACAGGGAGACTTAATGCAGAGGGAGGGAAGAAAAATTCAGGAGATTTAAAAAACCTTTTATTTATTTATTTGGTACAGGTTCTCACTACACAACTCTCACTCTAGTGATCCTCCTGTCTCAGCCTCTGCAGACCTCGGATTTCAGGCGTGCACCAACACGCCCAGTTTCTTGGGGCCAGATGCAGTTTCAGGGATCAAACTTGGGTCCTTATGCTTGCTAGGCAGGTACTTAGACTGCTGAGCTACTTTTTTTCTTCTGTTCAGCTTTATAAACTTGGGAGATTTTTGAGTTAGATGAAGATGCAGTGATATGAGTCACAGGTCAGAGGTTAATGTGACTGTCCCCATTTTATGAATGAGCAAAGGGAGATACAGATAGGTTAAGAAGATTTCACTTTAGTAAAGTAGTGTGGGTGTTGCAGGGGTCAGATTGTTTTATATCTCCCAGCCTCACTTAGGAAGAAGCACAATTCCTGTGTTTGCTGTTCCAGACACTGTGGCACCTGTGAAATTCCACGAGTGCATCATGACGCTGGGGTGGAGACTCCATGACCTGGGATAAGATCAGTAAGGCCTGGTGACAGTTCCTTGGCATTTGTCTTTTATTCATATAATATAGCACACATGTTCCTACACACTGTGTCATGACATATTTATTTCTTCCTGTGGTTCTAGCCAGAAATGAAACTAAACAGCCACAATGCTCTCCTTTGGGGATTCTTTGTTATTCTGTAGAGACAACAGATTACAGGCCTCTGTTATTCTGTAGAGACAACAGAGGCAAAGCTTTTGCATTATGAGGGGTTTTTCATAATGCAGAGATTCCTAAGAGAGTCATAGAACCACTGACTCATTCAATTCCCCACCACAGTATTCTGAAATTCTCCAGTGTGTACTTGCAAAAGACAGCTATTCTCTCACTTTTCCCAACTTGCAATTTACTTTAAAATTCTCTGAGCATAGCGGATGCTCTGCGCTTATGTATGAAGGTGTGGGCCTGTGTGCCAAGGGGGAGGTAGTGAATAGGATGCCAACCCTGGTGCTGCCCTGATTATGGGTGTGTACAAGATGCTGACTGCCTTTTGTGAGAGCTGATCCAGGGGCTCAAGCCTGGCTGAATAGCAGGGTTACCTGAGGGCTTTATGATGAAATTTAAGGGTCCAATTATTTTCTTAATTTTCATAGAATAAAACTGGTCTTTATTTGCTTTTGTTGTACAGTTATATTTTACTACATGCATGGGTTTCTCTAACCATGCCCATAATGAGTACAGAGGCCACAAAGCCCCCTTCCGCCCATTTAAAGATACCATTTCCCTATGGCAGTCCTTGCTTTTGAGAATCATGATTTCTTGGGAAGCTTTAGGAAAATGTCAGCACTATCCTCAGAGCTTTAGATTTAATTAAGCTGGAGTTGAGACTTCGTAGTCTTTTCAGAGTTTTCTCTTGACTATAATATATGGCCAGGGCTGAGAAACTGGGTTCTCATCAGAGTTCACCTTGAAGCACGGCTAACAGTGCTGTAAACAGCTAGATCTGAAATCCCAGGTCAGCATTTTTCCACTGGATTTTAGAGAGTTTTACCCCTCAGTGGGCAATTGTGTTCAAAGAAGTGAACAAGCTAGAGAAAGTACTGTAGCAGACCCCAACTGTCCCACCACGTATGAGAATCTGGCTATCCTGGTGTTCCTCACAGAAGGACAGGCAGCTTTGGAAGGAAGAAAGATGCTGGCAAAAGATCTGACTAGGTCTTCAGAGCCCTGTCCCGCGAGTATTTATGATCCATGCTGAGAAGGTCCTTCACATCTAACGACCTTCTAGAACGCCAAGTAGCACAGCATGCTGTGACCTCAGAGTTTAAATGTCTGCTTCTACTTTCCTACAAATATTTGCTTTGCAAATTTGCCCTGAGACTTGTGTTTCTTCAATTTACCATCTGGCAGAGAGATGGGACAGGAAGTGGGCATTACATTTCCCAAATTCTAACACATAAAGCAGTGTCTTTCAATCTTGAGAGCATCCTTGAATTGCTTGGGGAAAATTTGGAAGTCTCCTTTTAAGAGTCTACACCTCAAAAAATTTAGAGTCCTGGGAGTGGGACTCAGGAACTGTACACTTTGATATCCAGTGTGTAGCAAAGGTGGCTGGCTACTTATATCTTCCAAAAAACATCTAATGATTTTGAACAAATCAACTATCTTAATTTATTGAATTCACTGGGTTGAATTCCATCTTGCTGCACCATCACATCCAGGCTTGGCTTCCATCAGAGCAGCTGGCGAGGTACCCAGACACGCCATGTAGCTGAATACTGCTTTCACCGCTGACCTCTCCCTTCTGAATAATAAACACTGCTCAAAATTGTAGGACTTCTCTGTTGCTGTGTACCCAAGTACTCCAAAACTAAAAGAACGAACATTTATGATCTCCTATGTTGTGGCACCGGGAAGGTGAGACAACTTTCGGGTGGTTGTGGCTCAGAGTTTGTCATGAAGTTGCAGTCGGTTTGCAATCATTGGAAGGCTTTGCTGGTATTTGGAGACCATGCTCCAAGCTTCGCTGTGTGGCTACTGGCCGAAGGCCTCAGTTCGCCTCTGACTCTTTGCCATGGAGATGTCTGCTCAGCACCCCTCAGTTTCTTGCCACGTGGAAGTAGGGCTCATCATGAGGCTGCCTGAACATCTTCATGATGTGGTGGCTGGCTTTCTTCAAAGAGATAAAGTGAAACAGACTTAATTGCCCTTTACAACCAAATCTTTAAATTTCATAGGGCTACTTCTATTTATTTTTTTGAAGTAAATGAGGAAGCATAGCCCAGGCTCTAGGGAATGGGGGCTAGGCTTTGCCTCCTGAAAGAACACTATCAAAGACATTGTGAATAAAGTATACAACTATCACAGAAGATGCCTGGTTCAGGTTAAGGTAGTATAAAAGATGTTTCAAATGCCTTTGTGAAAAAAGACTAATTTTGCTAGAGTACATGAATTT
>PVKN010043676.1:0-10189 GCA_004027915.1 Capromys pilorides
GTTACACCATGATAAGCACTTGAGTTGTGACTTCAGAGCTTTCAGAGCTTTTACACTAAAGTGAAGACTATGTGGAAAGGTAATTTGCATGTGTAATATACGAAGGTGTTCCATAGGTATGTTACAGGCTTACTTTAACCCATTTGGTTTAATGCTCTAAAGAAACTATAATTTAATGGTAATAGTATAGCAATTATGATGAATAGCTTTACTTCTATGTTAAAAAAGTCATATGTTCACATGCTTATTCCAGGTATCAGAATTAAAGCAGTTGTTACAATATATGAATGTCTTAATATACTGATTACAGAGGAAAAAAAAAACAGGAGGCTCACATCAGATCCCAAAGAAAAGAGGGTGCAACCTGTCTATCAGTCTATCTGTCTGCCTGCCTATCTGCCCACCCACCTGTCTGATTTTGGTGAGGCCTCTCGGGCCACCCTAGTTAGTCTGTCTGTCAGTCCATCTCAATTAAAGAGAAGAATTTGATGTACTCTTGTAAGTTAAGGGAAAGAGGATGGGATGCTCAGCCTTTGAGCACCTGCTGAACGGTTATGAGAGGAATGGGCATATCAGTAACAGGTGCTCTGTCCTTGCACCAAGACTGGGAAGCGCTGGTGGAGGTGGTTGATTGAGCCCCACCAGTGCTTCCACGGCAATTGGCGTAGGATGTGGCAGAGACATCACACCCCCCTTAGCTACAACATGCCCCAGTTCCTGCCAGGGGTGTGCCCAGGTGGGCATCAGAATGGTCTCTGTCTAAGGGACACCAACTCTTTGTCTGTTGTGCCATTGTTCAAGGATATATACTATTTACTGTAGGAAGTACATTAGGAACTAATAAGTTAAGACCCACAGTCCCTGACTATAAGAGGAGCTTTTACCAAGTTAAAAATGAAACTAAACTTCTCTTTGTATCTAAAAAAAAAAATAAGAAGGAAATAGAGGCTTGTTCTTCCTGAGATTTCTGCCTTGCCTTGACCCCTTGTTAGCTGCTGCAGGTACTGCCAACACCTACAGTTTCACTCCACACTCCTGACTTGTCTACTTCTAGTCAGTTGAACCAGTTCATTGCCTGCACTTGGCAGTAGAAGTCCCCCCTCCCACACATACACACCTCTCCTGGTCCAATGGCGTCATCTCACAACCACCCAAGATGACTGTAAGCAGTCTCTTCTGAGGTCCACATTTTGACTTAAGAACGAACATTGGACTGTCAGCCCCGACAAATGAGCTGCACTGTGTCAGGCCTGAATAGATAGGACAAACTAAGTTTTATCAAACTGGGCCCCTGAAAGCCAGGAATCTTTGCAAAATTGGGCAGAACCTATGACTCTCATGGAAAAGAATAGAATGAACTCTGTCTTCAGAAAGTTTCTGCTCTCAAAAAGTTACGCTGATCAGGGCAACTGTGACTCCTGACTCTAAGCCCTTCTGCCAGGCACAAACTTCCAGTCTGGGAAGGAGCTGCTTTGCAGCAAGCCAGTCAGCCTTGCTCTCATTGCACCCCGAACATTTGACTCTGACTCCTAACATAAACAGGCACCCAGTCACACATCAGTCTGACAGACTGCAAATCACCTTGGGCAAGATCTCCATGCTGTCTGCAATGTGGAAAAGATGTCTTCTGCTCATGAATTACTCCTATAAGCCCTTTCACTTGGGAAAATCCTGAGAGAAAAGGCCAGCTCATTTGGATTCAACAGCCATAGGGAGTTAAAAACTCTCCTGCCTTGGCTACTCACCTCTTTCCTGCATGGCAAGAAAGCCATCCTGGTCATCAAAATAAATACACAAGGCTATCTGAGAGGCTCTCATAATCAGCTCAAGGGAGAAAATCTTTCTCCTGCTCCACCCAAGGACGCTGAGTCCAACCTGCCCCCTCCTTACATTCACCAACCCCAAGCTACTCGGTCAGCCATGATGCCACCCCTGCCAGTTCATCTCCTACACCACATCCTCCTGCTCTACTGTTAGCAGCTCCTGATTCTGTTTACTACTGAAGAACAACACCATATTTTAGGTGGGGCCCAATCGCTGGTTAAAGTGAAAAATCCCAACTGTGGTTGACCTTGATGCTTGGGTGAATGCAGTCCTCCCTCAAGCACATCCCAACTGGGACTGAATTGTGACAGAGGGCAATTGAAGCCTTAGACCAGTTCCTCACTGCTCTCCTGGCTGATTTCAAAGACAGAGGTAAGACACCAATGAACATGTCTGAAGGTACTGAAGTTACCCACTGGAGCCTCCACTGAAAAGAAATCCTGCCAAATCAGATCTTGTGCGACTGGTGAACACCTTATAAAACATGAATGTCTTACATGCTTGAGTGCCCTAACCTCCCCTGGGACATGACCAGCCTGCCTCGAACTTGGCTCCACTATCCTATAGACTTGACATTGACTGTGACTATATCCTGGGAGGAAGGACAGCACCTACACAAAACACTGATAGTCATAACTTTGAAATAGTGAGAACTCATTTTCAGAAGTATAGACAAAAGACTCACCCCAGGGATTTCTAGTAATCACGCCCCTTTGGTGATTGAGCTCTGTCCCAAAGCAACCCACACCTGTGCCAGACAGCATACCTCTCCTGCCTGTAAAGCCCGTTCAAGATCTGCAAGCTGCCAATGCCACTGGGATTGCCCTCTGCATGTATTGCCTACACAAAGATTCTGCTACAATATGACAGTCTAATAACAAGAAAGAAACTTAGTAAATTTTTTGGAGCTTCTAGTTTCTATATGGTTACTTAGTCTGCCAGTCCCTGGGCACATCCAGTGGCCTAAAAAGGCTGCTCCCCACTTGCCCTCTGTGCTCTAATAGCCACAGTCATTCTGATCAAGAATGGTAACAAACTCACCTTAGACTAAGACCTAACTGTCCAGGTGCCACCTGCTACCCTGGAATGAACTGTTCTAAAACAGGACCCTTGACTGATGCTGAGTACGCTGTGCTTACAGATAGAAGGATCTGTGGTAGAAATAACATCCTGCAGGCTAGATATGCTGTGGTCACCTTGGGCAAAACTATTTGGGCCAAAACTCTCCTGCAGGGATGATCTGCATAGCAAACCTCCTCCTGCTGCTATTTGGAAAACTGCCACCGACAATGCAAAATAATCCAGTCCAAAGGCCTAAGCGCCCTGGGGGATGCAATTGAGGGAAAACCTGGTACTTCAAAAATAAATCTGCCTCCAAATGCTGGGTGTCTTTTTATGTATTTAGTACAGGGCCTATGTGGTCTCACTATGTAGATCAGACTCGTAGTGATCTTCCTGTTTTCAGCCTCCCAAGAGCTGGGATTACAGGTGTGCGCCACCACACTCAGTCTACCTGGGTATCTTTTCAATGTTTCTGCTTGTTGCAGAATAAGAAAAGCAAATTTTAAAGTTTATTAGAACTGTATATAAAATAGAAGGAAATAGGCTCGGAGGAAGGCTGTGGGTAATGTGTGGTTCCTGTGATATCTATTACAGGGGCTCTGAGAATACTTATGCATTGATTCAACAAATTTCCACTGTATGTATCATATCCCAAATAAATAAGTTCTAGGGCACACCCACCTGCTTAGTGTGGTTTTTCAAGGAGCACACAGGGCAGGACACCACTTAGATTTTAATGGGAGTCTCCTCGGGTAGTGTATGCTAAGCAACAAGGTTATATTACACTTTACAATTAGCCATTAAAGAAGGAGAGAAGAAAGGGGAATGTTTAATGGCCTTCAAAAGATAGGGAGAAAATTTTATTCATCGAGAGAAATGAAAACATTTATTTTAATTACTTTCTTTTTGCTGGGACAAAATGCCAGACAGCCACAAGATCAAAGAGGAGAGGCTTATTTTGGTTTACAGTTTAGAGAAGCTGCAGTCCATAGTTGGCAGAGTGGCATGGCAAATGCAAAAGAGCTCTGGCCATGACAGAAGGAAGCATTCACAATGACATACATTTTTCCACTAGACTTCAACTCCAAAATCGCATTTAGTGTAGACTTACCAGTAGAGTAATCCAGAGATGAGTTTTACACCCCCTGACCCAAGCACGTCCTAGAAGCCCCTTGCACGCATGCATGAGGCTTTGGGCACATCTAGATGTGAACCAGAGCAACGTACAAATGTGCTCATGAGATGAAAGTCCACTGCTCTTCTGAGCTGTGGAGATGGTGTGCACAGGAGCTGTGCACAGTCATGGCTTTGGCCTATGGCAGGTGACCTCCTCCCTAAGTGAACATTCACTGAAACCCATGACAAGAGAAGCATTTCTGTGAACACTTTTCCAAGACCCAGGTGAATAGCATGGATATGATACAATATATTCTCTCTCTCTCTCTCTCTCTCTCTCTCTCTCTCTCTCTCTCTCTCTCTCTCTCTCTGTCTCCTGTAGGGAGAAAAAAAGTAGAAAAAAGTAACAGAAGTACAAACTCACAAACATTGCTGAGTTAGCTGGAAACAAAGAAACAAACAGAATTCTCTTGTGTTCACAGTGAAGCCATCCAGGTCTGAGGCACATTTCAGGGTGAGTCCTGAACTAGCAGAGCTGCTTCATCAGCACGCCTTTGGTAACAACTGAGATGGTACAAGGAGAAAAGAGCGCTTGCTTCGCAGAGGCAGAAGGGTCTGAACCTGACTCAACTTGTTCAGCTACGTAACTGAGAGCACATTCTTTGCCTCTCTGAGTATAAATGCACATAAAATGTAAATTCTAAGGTCAGTTGTGTAATTTTATTGGCAAGTTAAATATAGGGTCAAAGAAAAAGTACTTGACATGAGTAGATATTCAATAAAATATTAGTAATTGGTATCAGGATGTCCTAAACAGTGATTGCAAAGAAAAACAAAATGATCAGTGAAGACTGAACACCCATGAGAACAAGTGAGAAGAGTGATGGGTAGGCTACTTAATGACCTTCTATTTTAATTTCTATTCATCTTCCCAAGGCTGCAATTGAAAAAACATTCATAGGATGTGACATCTATATGTTTGCTCTGTTTGTGCAAACTAATTAACATTTTGATAAGGTTCAAAATATCTTAATTAGGCCAATGAACTCTTAGGGGATGGGTTCATTTTGCAAGTGGTCTATTTAGAAGACTAAAGATCAGTTCGCTCTTTGATAGCTTCCTCCCTTGATACATGCCCCCAAAATGTGGCTAATCCTCAATCCTCAACTAGAGCAGTCTATGGCTTGCTATTATTCTAGCAGTGTTGGGGGACACACTTGTGCAACGCTTTCTGCCTTCAGCTAGAGAGAAACCTGCTATATTTTAGCTCCATATGTGTGGCATTTTATATCTCAGTTCTCTGTTTGGCATACATGAGTGTAGTTTAAAACAAGATAAAACAAGACTTCAATTTAGAAATAGAAAGTGTTTCAGTTCACACTTGGACAAATGTGCTGATAATTCACTTATTTGTGTGTATTTGTTCACTCTGCAGCTGCTTCAATTAATTTGCCACTAATTTTTGTAACTGTAGAGTTTATATGTAAGGGATAGACATGGTGGCTGTGACAAATTACCTGACACTCAGCTTTATTAGTGCTTTAATAGTAAGACAGGAATAATGACATTTGCTTGCCTATTTTTTTGGAGCATATGGGAATGATTGCCATGTAAGTATGCCAAAGAACTTTGTAAATAGTAAGCTTATTTCAATTTGGGGTGGTGTGCTTATATTTTAAAACTTTGTTATAAAATAAATTTTATAGTAATGCCTACATATTTATTACCAGTTGTTTAATAAATATTGTTCCTGGAAGTTGCTATAATATTAAAGCTAAGGTCTTACAAAGAGAAGAACAATTGGAAAATTTATCAATTGTCTATTTGTTTATACTGACATTAATAAAATCATTAATCATCCATGTGTGACGATTTGAGGCCTCAGTATAAAATGTATGCTGTAAGTGTAAATAAACCCAGAGCTTTCTGACATAAAATGTAAGGCGCGTGAAAGTCAGGCCCTGCTCTGCTTTATTGGTTACCCGAGAAGCCTATTAGACCATCTTAAAGACACTGGCAAAGCAGACTTCATGGGCACCATCTAACTGTGCATTTCATTATTCCTGGAAAACAAGGAAAAAAAGGAGTCTTTTTTTATTATTTTTTTTATGGGACCCTGGGCTTAAACTCATGACCTTGCACTTGCCAGGCCCACACAGCTATCTCCCCAGACCCTTGAAAACAAGGAGCCTTGAGTGCCGTTCTAAACTCAGTTGTGTCATGTCCTCTCAGACAACCCCAAAGCACGGCCCCGTAATTCAGGGGTTTTCATTGTGGCACACATGCAGTATGGAAGGATATTATTGATACCTGCAGCAAATTCATAGTATTTTTTATTTTATCATGATATTATCACCCAAATCATTAGCATTATTTAGCATTTATGAGTAATGATTTCTTTTTCCTGATCTTTTTATAAACATCAACTGATTAATCCTCACTGCACATCTGTGAAAGGGATGCGTAGGTGGTGTCAGAGTTAAATATAGAAGCAGGCAAATTCTCATTATTCTAACTTGCTAAGCTAGGGGAGTTGGCCTGTAAGACACATTCAGATTTTCCCCTAAGCTTTCAAAGCTTGCAAAGAGAAAAGTCACACAAATCACCTCTAATTTCTCTAGTCCTCTAGTGGGTGCAGCTTTGATTTCCCTTGACCATCTCCGAAGTGAATCCTGCAGCTGAGATCTTGTGACCTCAAGGCTGCAGAACTTCAGTGCTTCCCTCCTCTCCAGCCTGGGCATGGTGTATTCACTGTAGAGACAACCAAAGGCATAGGCTGCCTGAGCCTCCAGAGCACCTGCAGCAGGAGTGACTGTGTTGGTGGGGTTGGGAGTTGAGAAGGTCAAGAGGATGGGGTGAAGTCCCTGATGATCTGGACCCTACTGCAAGGAGTGTTCCACAAGATGCAGCCTCCAGGAAAAAGTCCTTCCAGGGCCACCATAATAATCATCCCAGTGTGAGGAAGCTTTTTCTTCCCTCCCCTGGTAGGGCAGGGGACAATATTATGTTTGAAGGAAGGCTCATTGCTAGAACAAGAAACCAGAGACTGTGAGTGGTAAGCAGGAATCTGCATGTACTTGGGTGTCATGGATGCTGTCCTGTCTGACATACTTAGGAACATGCTTCACTACCTAGACACTCGGGGAGGCTGGAGACCAGTGTGCCCAGGCCTCCATCTGCTTGAAGGCAGCTGCTGTGCCAGTGCCCAAGTACTGCCAAGAGCACCTGCCTCTGGACCACATAGGTTTATCTCACTGTTTGTTTTGGTAACAGCAACTACTTTAGAATACTTAAAGGGTCATAGTCCTCAAATCTTTAAGTACTGACCTCTCAGTTCCTTCCTCAGTCACATTTGGAGGGAAAGGGCTAGCATTACATAAGGGTAGGGTGAAAACAATGAATGCAGAAGGAGCTGGAATTTCTGGAGAGTCCAAGTTGTAGCTCCAAAGAAGGACTTCAGACATTATTTTCTTACTATAACATTCTATATTTTTTTTCCTATATCACTGAGAAAAGGGCTGTCTGAGATTTTTGTACTGCCTCATGTCATCTAGATTTTTCTAAAATCACCTTTCACATAGTTTCTTAGGCCCTGAGTTTTTGGGCCTGCACTTACATGTGAAGAAATACTCTTTAGGCGACTTATTTCCCTGATAGCAAGCTGTGGGCCTGAGGTGGCCAGCTGGGTCTGCCCGGCTCTTGTGACAAAGCTTCACGTCCTCCTCCTCTCTCTCCAGGTGTCGAGCACACCAGGCAGCAGTGTGCTTATGACAGTAATGTCCTGACCTTTCTGCTTCTGAAAACTTCTGATTTTCTGGGATAGGGATCTTTCCCCTGAGCTCTGCCTCCATGCAGAACTTCAAGCTTCACGGTTTTATTCTGGGTTCAGGGCTCCTTCAGGACTCATACTCCCTTAAGTAACCAAGGAAACTGGTTGCCACAGTAACTAGGCCAAGGTTGCCGCCCTGTGGGAGCCCAGCCAGTAACAGCCCAAGCAAGCTAAGCCTCCTTTGGAGCTGGTAGTGTCAGTCCCCCTCTGTGCTTTGCCATCACCTTCATCACCTCCTAGCTGTGGAAATGAGAGGGGCGCCCCATCCTCATAGGGCCAGATCAGACAGTTAGCAGGTGATTTAATTCTTGCAGAAGTCCACGGAGGACCTGCTGCACTAGGGCTGCACTTGGCTGCTGGACACTGAGTCCCTGGCAGCCAGGAACAGCGGGTGGTAGGCAGGGCCACACCATGCCTGGCTCTGGAGCCACTGGGCTTGCCAGCCATTCATAGCCAAACCAGCCAGATTTTTGAAAGACACTGTCCCACCCTCCCATCTGTTGGCATCTCTTAATTTTCTGCATGCATAGGATGGCAGAATGATGAGCTCCAGATAGTAAATATAGAAGCTAAATGTTTCCAACAACAAATTTGGCAAAGCAGCATGGCCTAACAGGCCTTCCCAGGTCTATGACAGTGAGGAAATCATCCAGGAAAAGGGATGCCATGGCCAGGCAGGATCCCAGCACCTGCTGAAATGCAGGGGAGATCCTGCTGACTGACTCTGGGGGCGCTTTCTGATATTCCTAGGCAGCAGGCAGGACTGAGAAATAAAGCACAGGCCTCCAAAGAGACGCACCCTGAGAATGGCTGGAGGTGCCGCTCCCGTGCCTAAATGACTGCAACTGGTTTTTCTCCTTCTTGTCACACGCGCAGCACACCGAATGGAGCAATGGTGCATGTTGGTGGCACCTAGCTCCCTCCACTTCATAACCATCATGGGATGTTACGCTTGCAGGAGAAACAAACCAAAAATATCCCCTGCACACTGATAACTGACTCAATAACTCAGATTTTGTCCCCCACTTAGTAATTTTTCTCTTCCAGTGTTCAGGAAATCTTAAATAGCTATTGGCCTGTCCTCTGCCTCACGCAGAGGTCTCTAAGGGGCACCTGGAGAATTTGTCATTTGTGCCCATCAGACAAATCAAAGCCATCGATGAAACCTTTCTCTGGAAAAGGCAGAAATTCCTGTTATTGCATTTTCAAATAACAAAAAGGTGAGTAAACACAGTAACAAAAATCCATATTTCTTGAGTCTGAGTAAAATTACAAAAAAGCCACGCTACGTTGAATTATTCTATTTCTGAATAGCAAATGTTGTAGTCAATTAATAATACTTAATTTAATAGCTAATACAAGAAATGTGAAAGAAGTGTAGACTGATCTGTCATGTACAAGGGCTTCTTAATTTTTTAAGGAATAAAAATTCCTATAAGTCTGAGAAAAATGCACATCCAAAAATAGTGTACATAAAATGCTCACTTGTGTTTAAACCATCTGGGAGGAAGAAGCCCACATTTCTATTGGCCAGGGAGGATTTGGGACTAAAATAACCTCTCAGATATTTTCCAGCTCTGACAGTAGATCATACATATGGTTTCTGACATGTCCCAAAGCATTTGGACAAACAGCCTCAGCTGTTCCAAGCAATAAGGCTTTTTCTTGTTGTAACATTGGTCTTTGAAAAGTGATAGTTTTATCTACTGTAATATTTGGGGACACAGGTAAGTAGAGAATAAGTGTCCTAGTCTTATGGCACTGCACGTTCAAAGAACAGCTGTTTGCTCCCTTCCCAAATTCTGCTGGCCTTGGGAGATGAAAGCCCTTAGCAGACACATTTCTCCTTTGCCCAGTTGGACCTGCACTGGTCTTTCTGCAGAAGCAATAAGTCTGAGAATGATGCTTATGTTTGTGTTAATGTCTTATAACTTAAATGTTGTGGTGTGAAAGAACAAAACTTAAAACACTACGAGTCAATCTATTTTATTTTGTAATCTATTTTATTTATGAGTTACATAATAAAGAAATAAGGCAGGTAAAATGTAATCATATATGCCTAGATATTATTATAGTATATTGTTATAATAACGTAATATGCACTTATATTATCTATCTGTCTGACTGTCTATCTATCCATTCACCTGTCACATGTTTCTGCCAGGTACCATTAGGACCGTGTTATTATCTTTCTTTAGACACAAATTGTGGTTGAAAAGATGGTTTCAAACTTGGTCCTTTGCTTCATTAGTACCTCATTCAGTTCCTTCAGATCATAAAATGTTTAATACATGTGAATAATTGGCAATTGGAAAAATTATTAAATCAATTAGAGGCACGGAATAGGTAGAGAGAGTG
>PVKN010043677.1:0-10207 GCA_004027915.1 Capromys pilorides
GCTCACTGTGTAGCCCAGGCTGGTCTGGAACTTGCAAGGATCCTCCGTCCTTGGCTTCCTGAGTGCTTAGATTAATGGTGAGCACCACCAGCTTCCACCCTACCCCTTCTGCAGTCCTCTTTTGCAGGGATCGAACTCCTGGCCTTGCATGTGCTAGGCAAGTGCTCTACCACCCTAATCCTGAATTGTACCCTCAACACCTTCTAGACTGTTTACCCCTAGCTTCATCCCCCTATATTTCTCCCTCTCTCTCTTATTTTATAAAATCTTGGTCAAGTCCTGCCTGTTGTTGT
Organism: Capromys pilorides; assembly: GCA_004027915.1. NCBI lineage: Eukaryota > Metazoa > Chordata > Mammalia > Rodentia > Capromyidae > Capromys > Capromys pilorides. The sequence goes on from PVKN010043677.1 coordinate 294, forward strand.
TGTTGTTGTTGTTATTATTATTATTATTATTATTATTATTGTCGTCTTTTTGAGACAGGGTCTCACTATGCAGTTCAGGCTGGTCTTGAGCTCACTTTTATAACCCAGGCTAGTCTTGAACTTGCACTGATCCTCCTGCCTCAGCCTCCAAATTGCCAGGATTACAGGCATGTGCCACCACGCCTGGCTCATGCCTATTATTTTTAAACCTTTTTGTACTTAATATGTTATAATTTTTCCTTATCAAATGTGTATTTTAGGTAGAGTCTCACTATGAGGTGCAGGCTGGCCTCAGGCTTGCTATGTAGCTTAGGCTGGCTTCAAACATATGATCCTCCTGCCTCAGCCTCCTGAATGCTGAGGTTCCAGGTGTGGCCCCCCCCCCCCCCAGCTCATCAAATGCTCTCCTGGCCCTGGGGTACAGTAGTTCTAACCTGCAGTCGCTCCCAGGGCTCTGTGATTCAGTCCTCCCCATTTTCAGATGTGGAGCCTGTTTTCCTACCGAGGTTGTCAGCAGTTTCTTTGCCCAGAACCCTGCTGCTGCTGACGAAGCTGGTGCAGGCAGGGTGGCTGGTGGGTCTAGAGCCAGAGGTTCGGGGCTGTGCAGTTTATGCTTTAATCACAGCTCACTGGACTGATTTATCGCTGTGCCGCTGCTGGGCCGTGGCTGTGCTGAGTTGCTGTCTCTTCCCCGCAGGCTAATGGCCACACAGACAGCTGCCGACAGCCCTCTGGGGCACAGCTGCTCCCTGGACCTGCCCTCGGCCAGCGACGTGCACAGCTACTTACTGTGGAGCGCCAGCCCGAGCTCGGCAGGGTCCTGTCCTGCCTCGGAGCCAGGTAAGGAGCCCATCTGAGTAGCAGAGCACCGGTCCTGCCAGGCCTGCCCACTGGCTCCTCCCCTGGCATCTGCCGGGCTCTCACAGGAGGGGTCCAGGTGGGGCTGGACCTGCACTTCCAAGCCAGAGCAGCGGCTTGCTGAGGGAGGGCGTTCAATCAGGCATCTTTCTCACACCCGGCCGGTGTCTTCAAGGAGAGTCAGTTACTGTTCTCTTTGGAAACCAGAAAACACAGATAGGTGCTACAGATCGTGGTACCAGCACGCTGTGGGTGTGAGCCCTGACTGAAGAGCCAGCTGCTCTGTTACTGAGGCAGGTGGTGACACCTCTGGGTGTCAGGCCCCTCTGACGCAGCGTCCTGCCTCAGCATCCTGAGGGCTGGGATTACAGCTGGGCCCTGCCACGCCCCAGTTTCTCGGCATCTTGAAGCCGGTGGCTGCTTCCCGGGCCGCCTGTCTTCAGGTCAGTGCCCGACAGGCCTGACCTCCGCTGCTACTTGCTGCTCCGCGCCGCCGTTGCAGGCACTCGATCTTGCCTGCCTTGCTCTGCTGCTGCTGCTGCCCCTGCTGGTGCCCGGCCTCTGCTAGGCCTCCTTTCCCTCCTCTCCGGCCTCTCTGGTAGAACCGGGCGAGTCCTCAGATGCCCTCTGACCCCCTCCCAAGTGAGCCCAGCCAGCTGTGGCCTCAGGTGCCCCCACTGCTCCAGACTCCTGATGTTTAGAACATCTGCGTTCTGGGGCTGTTGGCTGGTTTCTGCCCGGCTGCAGAGATCTGAGGCATCCTGAAGCAGTCGTGCCGCGCCTCCGCCCACCCTGCATCTCCTCCAGTCAGGCTGGCGCGCACATCTCCGCGCAGGTGTGCACATGCTTTGGAGCTCATCTTCATCCTCTGAACTTAGGAAAAAAAAAAAAAAAAAACAAAGCCTAGGGGTGGTCTTTAGCTTCTTTTTCTCTCTTCAGTCTCACGCTCCTGGAAGAGCCTGGGTCAGCCTCGCCCCTTGCACGGTCCCAGCTCGGCCTCTGTTGCCCCGGTTAGCCTCCTGGCTGGCTGTTCCAGTTTGCCTGGCCCCTGTCTGCTCTTAATGCAACCCCCAGAAGGAGCCTGTAAGCCCCAGGACAGAGCTCAGTGTCTTCTCAGAGCCAGCGAGAGGCCGGAGTCCTTTCTGAAGTGGGGTGTAGCACAGGCCTGTAACTCCATGACTCAGGAAGCCGATGCAAGATGATTCTCATGAGTTTGGGGCCAACTTTGGCAGATAGTGAGTTCAAGGCCAGCCTAGGCTATGTGGTGAAATTGTCTTAAAAAATAGAAATAAGAAAAAGTCCTCATTGAGTGCCCGTGATCTCTAGGTTGCGCCTGCCACATCCTGGCCCCCGGCAGGCCAGCCTGGCTGTGCCCTCTGCCCTACCCGCACCCTCGGGGCAGCTCTGGCCTCCCTCCCACCGTGGCTCCCTTCCTGGCTCCGTCTTCCCACGGTGCTCAGCATGCCTATGTGTTTTGCTGTTGGTCATTTGTGTCCTCCCACTGGGGTATCTGTTCCCACAGGAGGGATTCAGTAAAACCCTGCCTGCGGAATGAGCCGGGTGAACCAGGTCACCACCATGTCACTCAGACATAGGCTGTGTGGACTTAGGGTTGGTGCTGACCATGCCATGAGGTGTCCATTGGCCCAAGCCCCCTTCTGTAGCTGAGGGCTGCTGTGGGCGACCCCAGGAAGTATCCAGTAGGAGAGAGTGGCTTGGGTGGGTGTGCAGGAGTGCAGGGCCTACTCCCCAGGGCCTGCTCCTTCCCCACTCTACATGCTGGCCACTCTGACTGCTCCCCTGGACCCAGGCCTCCACTTCCCTGCCCAATGGACACTTTCCCTGGCACAGGGTGCCCAGAACACAAGGCAAGAGGCAGGTGACTTTGGTCGGCCCCCCCCTCTGGAACAAGGTCACAGAGAGCGCCAGGGGGCCCAGGCTGGGGGTCTGCGGTAGCCCTGTCAGCCTGGGGAGCCTGCAGGTTGCTTTGGGGCCTGAGGGAGCTTAGGCCTGGATGGCGTCCAGGGTGGCTTCTAGGACAGGACAAAGACCTCTCTGAAGCTGGTGTTTAGACATCGAGACACGGATGTCAGAAAGCTCAGCCCTTTCCTCAAACCCAAGTTTCTGCCCACAAACAGCATTGGGGAAATGCTCTGGATGTCGGTGCAGCCCTGGGTGGCTGACACAATAAGGCTTTGATGATGAAAGGCCCGGCTGGCAGGCAGCCCAGCGTCGCACGTTAGCTGTGCAGGGCTCAGCCTCACGCCCTGCCCTTCTTGGGGCTCTGTCAGCATGCCAGTCCTAACAGGGTGTGTATTTTGGCATTTCATGCAGGGAATTTAATATTTAAGAACAGAGAGATATGTTTGTCTTTTCCTCTCTGTAATTCATATAGTATCTCTTTGTAATACTCCAATACTTGGTTCTCATAAAAAAAAAAAAAAAAAAGAAATTATAAGTTCTGGAAAGTTAAATGTGTTATTGCTGTTCTAAACAGGAGTTAGGATATATTTTAGGCATGGAAATAATGTTAAAAGATACCATTGGTGTATAGATACGTTAGGAAACAGCCGAGCTCGAGGCAGGTATCTCAGCATCCCCACACCCAAGATGCAGTGCGAGGGGGGAAAGCAGGACAGTGACTGTTGAGCCAGCTCTCTGATGTGACTAAGAACAAGATGGGGCACCTCTGTCACGCCCTGAGTCGCCCAGTTTTATTTGGAAGGCCCAGGTATTCTCATGGCAGCGCATTTCTGCAGTTTTGGCCTCTTCTTGGGTTCAGTGGTCCCTGTTCAGCCATCCAGCCTGATTTTTCAAAACTCAATTCTTTTTTTTTTTTTTTCTTCTTTTATGGCCTGCTCAGCCCACCCTGGAGGTGGGACTGGCATGACATGTGGTGTCGGGATCAAATTGCGGCCCCTCCTCTTTGTCTAAGCTTGCCTAAGCAGGTCCTTTAGACCACTGAGCTATCTTGCCAGCCCCAAACCTCAATTCCGATCTCCTTGCCATAATCCTAGCATTCTGGAGCCTGAGGCAGGAGGATGGCCACAAGTTCAAGACCAACTCAGGCTAAGTGAGTTTCAGGACAGCCTGAACTACATGAAACCCCTGTCTCCACCTCTGCCCCAAGAAAAAGATTTCGAGGTGAGAGGAGCGCTTCTTGGCTGCTGGGTGAGTTGCCGTGTGAGGCTGGCCTGGGGCTGTGAGCTTTTGGGGAACCAGGCCCTGTACCCCTGCGTACCCATGTCCACTCATTTGCAGAGCCAGGCAGAGTTTGAGAACCACTGAGTTAGTCTTCTCACTTGTCACATGGGGAAACTGAGTCCTAGGACAGTGACGAAAGTCACGTATGTCCTGAGTGAACCCTCTGTGCAGCTGACTTCTCTGAGTTTTGTATCTTTTTACAAAATCATGAAACATGTAGTTCTTTATTTTACACTGCTGGGTTGGAGTTCACATCCAGAAGTCTTTGGACTTGGTAATAATTTAAGGAGACAATATTTTTGAGGCAAGGTCTTACTCTGTACTTCAGGTTGGCCTTGAACTCAAGGCAGTCCTCTTGCATCAGCCACCATGGCCTGTGGGAGAATTGTATTTATCTTTTTATTGTTTATTTTATTTTTTGTATTTAGTACAGGGTCTACAGGGTCCCACTACACAAATCCAACTTTTAGTACTTCTCCAGTTTTCAGCCTCCCAAGCATTGGGGTTATAGGTGTGCCCCACTGTGCCCAGTCTCAGTCTCCATTTCAGTGTGTCCCGAGGGCAGAACCGGCACAGGAGAATTATTTCTAAAAGGTCCTGAATGCCATTGGCTGTGTTTTCACTCTGTTGATCCTCACTTTGGTGTTTCAAAGCACCTGGTGCAGGAAAGAGATCTGTTTACTTCTGTGGACTTTGCCTGTAGTTATTTATTGGTTTTGGCTTTTTTGTTTGTTTCAGACAGGGTCTTCTATGTAGCTCAAACTATTTTTGAATTCACTACATAGCCCAGGCTGGCCTTGAACTCCCGGCAATCCTCCTGCCTCATCTCCAAGTGCAGGGATTACAAGCATGGGCCACCAGGTCTGGCTCTGCCTGCCGTTATGGTTTAAAAACAAAGCCCAGCTGAGGTGGGAGGGCTGCAGGCCTGTCAGCAGACACACCCTCAGGGCTCTTATCTGCAGAGTCCTGCTGTGCCTGGGGACCTCAGGGTCTGACTCAGCTTTCCCCAGGGCTGTGCAGGTCCTTCATGAGTCCTCACTCAGTTGTTTCTGTTTGTTTGTTTTTTTTTGTTTTTTTTTGCGGGATTGGGGATTGAACTCAGGCCCTTGCACTTGCCAGGCAAGCACTTATTCTACTGAGCTATCTCCCTGGCCCCTGTTTCTGAGACAGAAGAAAACAACTGACTATAGCAGACCGATTCCCCTTCATTCCATTCACTCTTTTTTGTGTGTATGATGGCTCTCACTGTGTAGTTCAGGCTGGCCTTGAACTTGCCGGGTTACCTGCCTCAGCCTCCTGTGTGTGTCCCAATGCCTGGCCATTTCCTGTGGCCTGTATCATCGTTATGTAAAACTGCAGTCCAGGAGACCGCATGCGGTGAACTGGAGGCCCCACTGGGACCTTTGTCTTCTATTGCGCGCTGATGTTACAGCCACTGCCACGTTCACCACGGGGCGGGTGGGGGTGGGGTTGTTCTGGTGGTTCTCAGAGCCATCCCAGGTGGAAATGAGGTGGACTTCGTGTTACCTGCATGGGAACGGACTTGGGATAGGCCGGTAGCGTGTGAACACGGTGCCTGAAAAGCGGTGCAGCCCCAAGATGAGGACTGGGTCAGGGCAACCTCACAGGGTGCATGCATGTGTTGTGCGTCATCAGTGTTGCGTTGAGCAGCAAGCCTGAGTGTTCTGTTCCCTCCTGGGCCCTGTTGACTCTTTCCTGTTCACTGAGTATCTGCAAAGCGCTCTCAGTGCTCTCTCTGGGACGACTCTGCCCAGCCTGTGTCCACTGTCTGTGAAGCTGCCCTTTCTGCCTCTCTCTTTGGGGGAGGAGGGATCTTGCTGGGTAGCCCAGACTGGCCCCAAATCTAGAGCAACCCTCCTGCCTCAGCCTCCTGAGTGGTGAGATCACAGGTGTGCGCCACCATGCCCGCCTTCCCCTTTGGGTTTTCCACTGTGGACGAAGCGATAACATCTGCACGCTAACCAGGGGCCGCGTGGGCTTTCCCACTTCAGTTTCACCCCAGGCAGGATTCAGCTTCCTCCGGCAGGCATGTACTTGGCGGGAAAGCGCTGCTCCTGGGCTCTGGGCTCCGGGCTCTCCACGGTCTTGGCTCTGACCCTTGGCTGCTCTGTGCCGAGTGGCTGCCCCCTTGTCCCCTGGAGCTCTTTATAGCTGGATGATGTCGCACGCCTGACTGTAAAGCTCTTTGCTCAACCTGGGTCTCAGCTGCTCGAGAGCGCTGGGGCTCAAGGCCTGTGCCTGCCGGTACAGTGCCTGTGGCTGCCTCTGCGGGGCGCTATGGAGAGCGTAGGGGCAGCGGGGCTAGCACGGAGCTGAGGGGCGGGTGGCGCGGGTAAGTCCAAAACACCTGAGTGAAACTTAATAAAACTTGTTGTTTTGAGAGGAGAGCTTGCTTTGTAGCTCAGGCTGACCTTGGACTCACTTTGTAGCCCAGGCTGATTTCGAAGTTGAAGTGATTCTCCTACCTAAGCCTTCCCAGTGCTAGGATTTCACATGTGCGCCACTATGCCCTGACAAACACCATTTTAGAAGTAGAATTTTGGGGAAAATTAGTTAAAATAATACGTCATGTTTTCAGCCAGGATGAGTATTTAAATTGCTCCTGAGACAGTGCCTGACAAGGTCTTCCTCCAGGGTGGTGTTAGGTTCTGCTGCCATCTAGTGGCTGCAGGCTCAGCCAGTGTGTCTGGACAAACAGGAAATGCACAGGAAGAACTGCGAAGCCTTTGCCTCACCTGCCTACTGCCTGCCTGCCTGCCTGCCTGTCTTCCTCTCTCCCTTCCTATTTCCCATGCTGGGGATGACACCCTGGGGCCTCACATATGCTGAGCAAGTGCTCTACCACTGAGCCACCACACCTCCAGCTCCTCATGTATTTGCCAAGTTCTTGATCAACCAGAGGTAAAATTCAACATTTCTAGACCTTTTAGTCAGGTGCAGTCCGAGAATGTGGTCTGTCTTCAGTTATATTCACCACGTGTGTTGTAGAATTTGAGAACAATTTTTTGTGTGTCTTGCTTGACTGATTTTTGTAAATTTGCAAGCTAAAGTGTAATTTTAAGTGCTTTTTGCAGAAGCTTTATGCTTGTACTCTGTCCTTCCCTGCGGACCGCTGTGCTGGACCCCTGGCTACATACCCATCCCGGCCTTTGGGGTTGGGCCTTCCCTTCCTTGGTGATATTGCAGTCACTTAAGAGGAGGTCGTGGGACTGTAAAACCCCATAAGGACCTATAACCCAGTACTGTGGTGAAGGCCTGTTTCACTGGCTTGTCTCTGCTGAGTCCACTGGAAACCCTGGAATTCAAGAGGCGGCCAAGGAGACGTGGTAGAAGAACATGTCGGGGGCCCGGGGCTGGAGGACCAGCAGGCTGCAGGTGTATGTGGCCTGCCCAGCTGAGCGAGCCGAGGCTGACCTGGCGCATCCTGACCCGAGACCTAGGCTGCGTGTGGTGGTGCACACGGGAATCTCAGCCTTTCAAGAGGCTGAGGTAGGAGCATGGGACCTTCAAGTGCAGGCTGGGCAACTGATCGAGGCTCTGTACAAAATAAAGACAAGAAAGCGGGGCAAATGTGTAGCTCCGCTGTAGAGTGCCTGTGGGTTCTGTCCTCGGTACTCCAACACACACAGACACATACACGCACCCCAGTGGTGGCTCAGGAGGCCCCAAGTCCAGCACCCAGTGAGGTGGATCAGCTGGAGATCCCCAGCAAATGACTGGGAATCAGTCTCCTGTCCCTGCCTACTAGGTGACCCTAGATCCTCGAGGCTGAGGCCAGGCCCGAGGATCTGCTGATATAATGCATGGCCCTGCCTGGGAGGCCTCTGTCACATCCCAGCCTGATACTCTGGCCTCTCCCACGCTCAGTCAGCTGTGGGTATAGGCAGAGGGGACCCGACCACATCAAGCAGCCTAGCCTGGGGAGCCTCCCCCTGGGGGTTCCCCACCAGAGGCACTGCACTCTGAGACTGAGGCCTGGAGGCCACAGATGGGAACACAGTTTTAGGTCTCTCAGGCAGCACCAGCAGGGACCCATGGGAGCCCCCTCTGTGCAGAGAAACTGAGGGACCAAAATAAACATCAGACTTGAAACATAAACTGTTGGTGGAGCCACAACCCACAAAATCAGGCCGGATCAGAAGGACTGAATGATAGAACATCATGCTGAAGTAAAGGATTTGCGTAGGGCCATATTCCCTGAGCCTTAGAGAAGGGGATATTTAATCAAAGGTCACCCGAGGCATGGCTTGTGTCTAGATGTCCCCCTAAAGCCTCACAGGCTCCTAGCTGGAGCTTCTGGGAGCTGGATGGATCAGGATGTGCTGCTGGGGTTAAGGTGGCCCCATTCTGGGTTTGTGGCGCTCTACCCAAAGGGCAAGTATCTCAGGTGGAAGGTAAAGCCACGGAGAGAAGACAGCTTCTTCTGCTGCTGCTTCACAGCACAAAGAGCTGTTTCCCCTCTGCCATGCCCCCCTGCCCTGGAGCCAGCTGGCTATGGATGGTAAGTCGGAATCTGCCTCTGCTCCTTTCACTTGTGGGTGTTGGGTATTTTGTCTCAGCAACTGAAAAGTAACTAAGACATCCATAGCATCACAGCTTGAGCTGGACACTGCATGGAATCCCAGCACTCAGGAGGCTGAGGCAGGAGATTTGCTGTGAGTTTGAGGCCAATCTGGAATACCTAAGCAAGACCCTATCTCAAAAAAAGAAAGAAAAGTACAACTTGAATAATAATAGTAGGGCTGGCAAGATGGCTCAGGGTCTAAAGAGCCTGCCTAGGCAAGCTCAGGCAACTGCAGGGACCACAGCTCAATCCCCGGCACCACATGCTGCGCCAGCCCCAGCCCCAGGACTGAGCTGGCCATAACACAAATAAATAAATAAATAAATAAATAAATAAATAAATAAGTTTTTTTTTTTAATTGAATTTTTAAAAAATGAATAATAATAGTAAAAAAGAATCCCAAGTGCCAACCCTGAGGTGAGTCCGGTGTTGGAATTAGCTGGCAAAGATGTTAAAGCAGCTGCCATTGAAATGCTCCAGCATTTAGCTGCATATTTATATATATATATATATATATATATATTTATTTATTTTTAGTTTCAAAACACATTAGTAGTACATTCGCAATAATTGACACATTGCATATTGTTGTCCTTGTAGTAGTTATACAGAGCACAGAGTGTAGATGTGATAAATTTTCTAATCAATATTGGTAAGGAAAGAAAGCTGAAAAAAAAGAAAAAAATTTTCTTCTCTTTGAACTAAGAAGGAGTAGTTGTATACATATTCCAATGTTCCATAATTGTAGTGGGTTACCGGTGAAACTGGCAATGTTGAAGGCTGTTGATGTAAGCCTCTTACAGCTCATCATACTAATCTAGCTCTGTGTTTTATGCCTCGTGCATGTTTTCTTGAAACAAATGACAAAATAGAAAATATGCAAAGAAATGTTACACAAAGGAGCCAGCGGGAGTGTGGCACTTGGCTTGGTCAGCTTGCCGTGAAGTGCTGGTCCTCCTGCCTGTGCTGAGGTGGAACGAGGCCAGCGGCCTGGCAGGGCACGTGCTGGAGCCCAGCTGCGCAGGTCTCAGCAGCCAGGAAGCCCAGAGAGCTCTTGCCTGCCATAGTGCTTTGGCCAATTTTGTGATCCTCCTGCTTCAGGCCGCTGAGGCTGGCCTGGCATGTGTGCACTATACATCCTGCTCCTGTACCCACTTTATTTATTTTTATTTTTATTTTTTGTCTTTTTGAGACAGGATCTTTTACCCATTTTTTAAATTTCTCCCTTTCTTTCGTTCTTTTTTTTTTTTTTTTTTTTTTTTTTTTT
>PVKN010043678.1:0-10435 GCA_004027915.1 Capromys pilorides
GCACCCAGGGAGTAGTTATTTATTCCCAGGCATGCACGGCCTATGCCCAGGGTCCCTGCTCACTGTGGACTTCCGGGTGGCCGTGGGCTGTGGGACCATGTCCCTCCCTCAAGCTGAGTCCCTCTGCAACCCAAGCCCCTGGACTGCCTGTCCACTGCCTCTCGAGGACCAAGGTTGGAGGAATAACCCTCAAGCATCCAGTGTCTTCTCTTTTGTCCTCCTCAGCTAACAAAGAAACACGGACCCCTTACTGACCCCAAAGACTAGAGGTGGCCCTCAGCCCCTGGTGGCTCTGCCCTGCCCTGCCCTGAGGGCCTCGGTCCCGCACTGTCTCATCTGATCTTGCCCGGTTTGAGGCCCCCGGGGGCCCGTGGGGTGGGGGAGGTGGGAGAGGAGGGGGCAGGTGGCCAGTCAGTGCAGGCCCAGGAACTCCTTGAGCAGGTCGCAGGTCTTCTTGTGCAGGACCTCGCGGAGCTTCCTGACCCGCCGGGCGCTCGAGGGGCCCACGAAGCTGTCGGGCCGCAGCATGGCCATGCCGCCCTCCGCCTCGCCCATGATGATGAGCGGCGTGTCGCCCACCGTTACGTTGGGGCAGGGGCAGGCCCAGTCCATGTGCAGCAGAGTGACCTCCAGCGGCTCGCGGCCCAGGAACCTGAGGCCCATCTCCTCGTCCTTGAGGACCTCGTCCACGATCACCAGGGCGCGGCCCGAGTCGGGCTCCTCGGTCAGCTCCGAGACCCGGCCCAGGATGACGAAGTCGCTGCGGCAGAAGCTGGTCACGAGTTTCTGCCGTGGCTTGCAGGCCGGACAGCGCTGGTCGGCCCGGGGGAAGGGGCAGGACTCCTCGCAGGCCTCGCGGCTCTGGAAGTTGTTGCCGTTGCCCTCGCAGCCCCCGTACACGAAGGACTGGCACTGGCCCGTCTGGCTGTTGTAGGCCCAGCGTGGCACGTAGGCCTTGCAGGGTCCCTGCAGGGCCGGCAGGCTGCACACGGCCAGCGGGCCGTGCATGCAGGCCAGCACGCACGCCTCGTAGGTCTCAAAGTGGTTCCGGTTGCGGTGGCAGTGTCCGAAGGTGAAGGTGAGGCAGTTGTTGGCCTGGGCGTCGAAATGCCAGCGCGTCTGCTCTTCGCCGCAGTCCTCGCTGTCGGGTGGCTTCAGGCACTCGGCCACCGGGAACGCCATGCCGTTGGGGCTGCTCTCGGAGGGGGCCACCCCCGGGCCCCCCCTGACCACTGACAGTGGGAAGTCGGCGCGCAGGACCCCGGCGGCGTTCCGGGCCGTGCAGGTGTAGATGCCGGCGTCCTGGGGCTGCGCGTTGTAGATGACCAGCTGCGCGATGTTGGTGACCACCACGTTGCCGCGCACGTGGTTGGGCCGCATGACCACGTTCTCCCGGTCCTCCAGCTGCTTCTCCCAGGTGATCTCAGGCCTCGGCCGGCCCGCCACATCACACAGGAAGCTCACCGTCTCCCCCACGGTCACCGACTGGTGTGCGGGGTGGTTGAGCAGGGCGGGGGCCGCCAGGTCCAGCCCAGGGGTTTCTGGGGAGGCCGTGGTGGGGTCTGCAGTGGTCTCGGGCGGTAGGGGGCTGGTGTTGGGCCAGGTGAAGTGGTAGCGGCAGGCGACTACGGCCAGCGTGATGCCCTTGGAGCAGGCCTCGGCGTCCATGTAGCAGCGGTTGTAATAGGTGAGGCCGTCGGAGGCGCACGTGAAGCTGGGCTCCTTCTCACAGCGGTCTCTGCATTTGCACACGGGCTGCCCGTCCCAGACGTCGCACTCGGAGCCCTGCTGCGCGCACGTGACGCGGTCGCACGTGGCCTCCGCGGGCATGCCCGCCGGCCCCTTCTTGCCTCGCACACCCACGTAGCGGGCCGCCACGCAGCTCCGGGTCCCGCACACGTTGGGGCAGCACTTCTCGTGGGTCTCACACTCCTGCCAGAGTCCCAGGGAGAGAGAAAGAGCGCTGAGCAGGGGGACGGAGGGGGGACAAAAGCCTGCCCCGCCCCTGGGCTGGGGAGAGGGGTCCCACACATTTCAGCCCTCAGCTAGGAGCCCTGACACCTGTCCACTGCTGCACCACCACGATGACACTACTGAGTCACTTGTCCAAGATCAACGGATGCCTTGAAGAGGTGACTTTTTATTTTTTTTTATTTTTAGGGCAGGGTCTACAGGGTGTTCAGGGGCTCACTACTAGATTGGACTCGTAGTGATCCGCCTGTTTAGTCTCCCAAGAGCTGGGATTACAGGCGTGCACCACCATGCCCAGGCTCAATTGCCATCTCAGTGCGTCCAGGGGCGGGGCCCTAAAGGCAACAGCAGGCCCAGCCATTGAACCCCTGGCTCCTGCACCTGCTTGCAGGCGCTCTAATCTGCTGAGCTATTCGGCCAGCCAAAGAGGTGACTTGGTTTTTGTTTCTTTTTAATGTATATCTAGTATAGGGTCTACAGACCCTGTAGATCAAACTCATAGTAATCCTCCTGTTTTCAGCCTCCCAAGCACTGGGGATTACATTCCTGCACCACAACAACCATTCTCAATTGCCAGCTCAGAATGCCCCAGGGCGGGGCGGCACTGCACGCAGGGGATCAACCCTGGTCCTTTGTGCTTTGAGCTATCCAGCTGACCCTTGTCTTTGTTTTCTGAGACAGGATCTCAATATGCAGTTCAGGCTGGTCTCGAACTCAGAGCCATCCTCCTGCCTCAGCCTCCTGAGAGCTAGGGTTACAAGAGTGTACCACCATGCCTGGCTGTGAAAGGAGGGGCTTTCTTTCTTTCTTTCTTTGCTGAGCCAGGAATCAAACTCAGGACCTTGCACTTGCCAGGCAGGCACTTGTGCCCCTGAGCTATCTCCCCGGCCCCTAAGGAGGGGTTTTCTTATCAGTAATTTATAGATGATACAATGCTGTGGCAGTGAGGCAACACCCACATCGTACAGATAGAGCGTGAGTGGGAAAGGCTGCAGGCTCCCAGAAGCCCTTCGGAACCCCTGCTCCCTGCTCCCTGCTCCTGGTTGCCCCAGGAAGGGCTTCCAGAGGGAGGCTGCCCTGTGTCTTTTCTCCATCAGTTGAAGAGGTCACTTCTGGGACAGATGTCACCCACACCTCTCCTCCTCTCAAGGAAACCAGCACCAGCATCAGAACCCCTCAGGCCCAGGATACTGGGCCCAGGTGACCAGCTCCGTGAGGGAGAAAGCAGCAAGCGAAACGCTCTCTTTGTGCAGCAAAGGTCACTGAGGCTCTCCGGGCAGTAATCCTCTCTGATTTTGGTGCAGCCCCGTAAGGTATTAGTTTAATTCCTCGAAATTAGCAGCGTGCTCCCAGGGCCGACACAAACACGGGTTTCACGTGGTGTTTTCGACAGTACGCGCCATGCCCGCTGGGCAGGAAGGCGGCTGCACTAATCCTCTGCCAGGTAGTAACCCCACGAGCCGCTCCGTGGGGGGGCCGCCTCTTGTGCTTCCGGCTTTTATTTCAGCCTCTTTGACATTCCACATCAGCTAAGGGGGCAAGTCACCCCCTCCGTGGTGGTGCGCGGAGCTGCCTGCTTTGTCTACTGTTACCCCCCTCTGGGCTCAGAATGGGGACTTTGTTTTGCAGCCCTTGGTTGGCATCAGCTTGAGGCCACCCCAGGGGAGGCTTTGAGGCGGGGATCCGAGCTGGGGGCTAAGACAAGAGACCCATGGGGTTGAACAGGGTGGCCTGTGGGCCAACTGGGACCCTGGGGCCAGGAGGCTCCCTAGAGCCCAGAGGCCTGTGCATGGCTGGGCCTTTGGGGGTCCTTAGAGGACTTCGGCTTACAAAAGTACCCATGGGTAATCCGTGTGTCCTTAGCCCACACAGGTATCTTCTCCCAAGACACATGCCACCAGCCAGCGCCCGCTGTCCCCAAGCCTGCCCTCATCTTTTGAGCTAGCCTGTGCCAGTGGAACAGGCTTCTCACATGCGGGTCCAGCTAGTGCCATGGCCTCAGCTCTCGGGGACAGCCATTGTCTTCCTGCTCCTCAGTTCCTGTACCAGCGCTGCCCACCGGCAGCGTCTGCCCTGCACACAGGGCCTGAGAACTGACCCCAAGGCTCTGGGAGGCAGAGCCCCCCTCTCCAGGGCATCCCTGTGCTGTCCAGGGGCTGGCAGGCGCCTCTCGAGCTCCCTGGGATGCCTGGCACACTCTGCCACCTCCAGAGCTGGCCACACCCAGAACACAATGAGCAAGGATGGCCTGGGGTCACCTTGGCAGTGGGTTGCACGGTGCCCTGGAGCCAGCCCTCCCCACCACGTCCTGCTGGGGACCCCAGTGGCCGCCATGCAGGCCCCGTCCACCGCCGCACCCCCTCTACCCCAGGGCTCGCTTCCTGTCTGCTCTGAGCAGCCTGCCCTCCTTGCTCTTCAGCCCCGGGTTGGGGCAAACCCAGAGGCAGTGGCCAGAGGCCGGAGGACACCTCAGCATGGCCTCCAGGGAGATGCGGGTCCCTGGACCATACGTCCCTCACCGGCTGTGGCGTGGCTCTAAGTGTCCCTCCTCTCGCCTGCAAGCACGTGCCCTGTGCCTGTCTACGTGACCTGCCCAGCCTGGGGCTGCCCTGGGCCAACAGGAGGGTGGGGTCCCATGCTTCCAGTCTCGGATCAGTGTGGCCACCATGGGGGCTTCTTCCTGTCTTCAGCATCAGTGTGGAGAGTGGGGCTCTGCTCATCCCAGGGTGCACAGGGGCTGCGTCCCACCACATCCCTAGGGCACCCCCCCCACCCCGCTCCCCATCACATGCCCGGCCTCCTGAGTCCACTCACCTGGTCTGCCTCACACTCCCGTTTGCAGGTGCTCTGCGCGTCCACCCAGAGGTTGGGGTTCATATCGTTGGGGCAGATGCCCGCGTGGGAATAGCGGATGGGTGGCAGTGCCAGGCCTGGCAGGGGCACCCCAAGCAACAGCAGCAGCGGTAGCCCACAGCGGGGCCAGAACGGGCGGCATCCCAGGGCCCACATGGTCCGGTCGGTGGCACCGGCGCCTCCTCCTCCTCCTAGGGCAGGATCACCTGCCCTCCCTCCCCGCAGGTCTCCCTGCGAAAGCAGAGGCTGTTGCAACAGCCGCCCAGGCTTCTCCCAGAGCGGCTCCAGATGAAAGAGAGGTCTCCAAAAGGCAACTGGGCGCCTCGGTGCGCAGGGACGGGGCCGCCGCAGGGGCCGAGCCCGGATTTATATCCTGGGCGCCCCCCGGGTGGGAGCCAGCTAACCTGACGCCTGTCACCGGCGGGCAGCCGCGGCCTCCGCGCCGTGGCCAAGCACAGACTTATTGCAGAAGGGGGTGAAGCTGGAAGCAGTTTAGGCAGCGTATCTGGCACGGTGGGACACCTGCTTGTTTTTGACTCCGGGAGGCCTTTAACCCTTCAAGGGCCCATAAAGGCATGTGCGCCCGGGGCTGGCTCCGGGACACGCGCCTCCCTTAAAGGAGGGTTTGTTCGCCTTTCCCCACCTCCTCAGGCCTGGGCCCCCTCCTCCAGGGGCCACTTCGAAAGAACACACAATCGCTTGTTACAAGGAGGGACCTGCCGCCGGGGAGCGGGGCGCGTCGCCCGGCTCCATAGTACATTTGAGAGCAAATGACGTGGAAAAACAAGTTCACGGCCATTGCAGGGCAGGCCCGGGAGTGCGGGCCGCGTCAGCTGATTCCGGCCTGCTAGCTAGCGGCGGCGGGTCCTCCCACGGGGCTGTGCGCACTCCGGACTGCCCGGATCTCCGCTTCCAACTTCAGGACATTTTCCCCGATCATTCCAGAGAACATACCAGATAGTCTCCGCTGTCCCGCCAGCATGTCACATTCCTGCTCCTCCTTTGGACCTTTGCGGCTCCTGGGAGCCAGACAAGTGACACAGCAGGCTGCCGCGCTCCTGGCCACTGTGGCCCCTGCTCCGCGCACGCTCTCTTGTTTGTTTTTATGCTTTAATGTTTTTCTCATAGTACTGGAATCTGACTCAGAGAGTGGGAAGCTCCAGCCCCAGCTGTTTTTTTCACCTTGAAACAAAGTTTTTGTTTCTGGAGATTTTTTGGCTTTTTTTTTTTTTTTTCTTTTTTGAGGCAGGGTCTCTCTCGTGTAGCCCAGGCTATCCCTGAACTCACAGCGATCCTCCTGCCTCAGCCTCCTGAGTGCTGGGACCTCAGCCGTGCCATCCGGCGCCAGTGAGGTCCTTCTGGGTGGCAGGCACCCTGCTGATCTTGCCTTGTGTCCTCCACTGCAGGAGGAGGACTGAAGTACAAGACCACAAGGGACTTCGCCAGGGTCGCAAGGAGCAGCGAGGGCGGCGCAGTCGCCGGAAGCGTAGTGCCGGCTCCATTCCACCCTCACAGCGACCCCGCCTGCGTTTTACGTTTCAGAGCAGGATGCACAGCCGGGATTAGGCCCCTGTCCTGTGTAGCACAGCTCTGGGACCCCACCGCAAATGAAGAAGATCTCGGTGCACCAGCTCCCTGGGGGACTAGCGGGGTTGGCAGGCGCTTTCATGAACTGCCCCTCCTCCACCGATCTGCGCACACGGCCGGGAGCAGCCCTGAGTCTGGTTTTTATAGAAAGCTCCAGACATTTTTGAAAATCGGGGTGTGTTTTTGCGGAGGGGCTGGGAACGGAGCCAGAAGCTGCCAGGGGCTGAAGGGCCATTTCCCTCCCATTCAGCAGGAAAGGGCCTCTCTCCCAGAAAGGCCTCAGAGCGGCCAGCAGGCTGAGTATGTTTGTGTTGGCTGCTCGGTGCCAACACCGACCGTGGGGGGACAAAGCCCTGCAAGAGTCCCCCAGCCCCCGCCTCTTCCGGTTTTGTGGAGACAGGGTCTCGCTATGCAGTCCAGGCTGGCCTCAAACTCTTGGCAGTCCTCCTGCCTCAGCCTCCTAAATATTGGGATTCCAGGTGTGTGCCACCACGCCCTCTGAGACCCTGTGACAAGCACAAGTGACAAGGCCTGGAAGAGCAGGGACGGAGCGCGGTGTCCGGGAGGGCAGAGGGTGGCTGGTGCCTTCTCCTCCTCTCCGGCTCGCTCTGGAAGCTGTCTTTTCTGCCTGTGTCAAATCACTGCTGAAGGGCGCCAGCCCCTGATCCGCTAAATTATGGGCATAAACCTCCCTTCGCGGCCGCTCGCCGTAATGAGGCCAGACAGCGGGCGACGCCGGCTGCTTTGAATTCCCTGTAATTTCATAAAGCGAGTTCCAGCTGCTCCAGCCGAGCGGGGCCTCCGCGCGGACGGACGCAGGCGCAGTGGGCTCGGCCTCCTCCTCTGACCGACCGACTGCACAAAGGGAAGGGCTGGTGACACGTCTGCAGGCGGCACCTGGGCCCCGGCCCGGGGTGCAGGCTGACTGGGTCGTCTGCGGCTTTGCGGGGAGATGGGAAAGCGGGGTGTGAGGAGCTGCGGGGACAGCAGGGCTCTTCTCGCCGGGGTCGCCGCCTGCCTGCGTGGCTGCTCCGGCGGGCAGCTCGGGACTGCGCCACACGAATGCCCACGCCCCGAGGCCTCCCCGAGCAGCCTGGGCGGGCTGGCTCCCGGGTGTCCGGCCCCAAGGACATCAGGCACTGTCCCACTGCCCCGTCTGTGCGGCCACTCGGGGTGGAGGTGACAGAGACAGAGGAGATGCCACGCACCCCGAGGGCGAGCTCAGGCGCCGCTCTCAGGTGTAGCCAGCAGGAAGTGACCCTGACAGTGAACTTCACTTGACCCTTGACCTCAGGCTCACCCTGAGGGTCAGCACGCAGGAGCCTGAGGGCCTGGACACCTGTGGGGATTTTTCCATCAGCTGTGGCCTCCCAGGCAAGTTCAGCCCACTTTTCCCTGCGCCTGCTGGCTCCTTCTTTCTTCATAGCCTCGGCTCTCTCTCTCTCTCTCTCCCCCTCTTTCTCTGTGTCTCTTTGTGTCTCTCTGTCTCTCTCTGTCTGTCTGTCTCTCTCTCTTTCTGAGACAAGGTCTTGCCCTGTAGTTCAGGCTGACCTAGAAGTCACTGTGCAGTCCAGGCTGGCCTGGACCTCGTGCTATCCTCCTGTCTCAGCCTCCCCAGTGCTGGGATGATGGGCATGCACCACCACGCCCAGTGCCAGACTATTTTTTAAAGCACCTACTATGTGATCCATGATGGGCAGACAGAGATCCACAACAGTTTGTCCAGAGAAAGGCCCTGGTATTAGACAGCAAATGGACACACAAAAAAACAAAACAAGGGCTGGCGAGATGGTTCAGTGGTCTAAAGCGCCTGCTTGGGAGGGCTCAGGCAACTGCGGGGACTGCGGTTCGATCCCCGGCACCACATGCTGCGCCAGCGCCACCACCAGGGCAGGCTGAGCCAGCCACAAAATGAATAAATAAAGAAACAAACAAACACAACAAGCAAACAAACAAATAAATAAATAATAAAAAAACCAAAACAAAACAAAAGATGATGATAAAGCAGGGACACTAGGGTGGTGGTGCACACTGTGAGCCCAGCACTCAGGAGGCTGAGGCAAGAGGATTACCAAGAGCTAGAAGTGAGCCTGGGCTACATAGCCAGGCCCTGATTCAAGCAAATAAAAATTAAGGCAATGAGAGATGGGTTGGAGGGCCACGGTGCTGGGAGGAGGCCAAGCCGAGGGGCTGTTACAACGGGCAGCCCTGGGAGCGGCTGGGGCCTGAGCAGCAGTCTTCAAGGCAAGGGGCAAGGCCAAGACAGGGAGTCCCAGGCAACGGGCAGGTTTGGGGTTGGGGCAGCTGCAGCCCCTCAGTCACCCCGGCCCACCTGGTCCTCCCTGCTCGTGGGAGCCCTGCAGTCTTGATCTGGGCCGTATGAGCACACAGGGCAGAGGACGGGGTGGGGGAGCCTGAAGGGGCGCAGAGACAAGGCTGGCTTTCTGGACCCGAACCTGTGGTGCTCAGCCAAGACCGAAGGGGCCGTGGCTGCTGGTGCCAACGCCCAGCTGATGTGGAACAGCAGGGGCTGGGTTCCAGGCCAGGCCTCCCTCGGGCTCCGGGCCCCGTCCCAGAGCTCCAGGCTGCACAGCCGAGATCTGCCTTCCCCCCACGCCTCACATTCACCCACCATGCTGGGTAAGAGAGAACCGAGGCTCAGGGCTGATGCTCACCTCCAAGAAAGGGGTGTGTGTGCGTGTGTGCGTGAGAGAGAGAGAGAGAGAGAGAGAGAGAGTGTGTCCATGGGCAAGCCCCGGCTTTCCCTGTGATCCCAGCCCTCAGGAGGCTGAGGCAGGATAGCGCTCTGAGTCCAAAGCCAGCCTGGGCTACACAGTGCATTTAAGACCAGCCTGAACTGCCTAGCGAGACCCAGCCTCAGAAAACAAAGGAGGGAGCCCGAGCCCCCACCTGTGCCTCCACGACTTCTGCCTCGGTCAACCTCTCCGCTCTTGACATGAACATCCCCCTCCCCTACGACGTGCACACAGAGACGCCAGCAGGTGCACGGGTGACTGTCCCAGCCTGCAGACAGCCAAGCCCCAGCCCTGCAAGCGGCAAAGACGGAGCTTCAGAGGGGCCCAGACCTGCGCCCCGCCCTGGCCCCCAGTCTGTACCCACCATCCCCTGCTGTCTTCCCTGGCTGGATCCTCCATCTGGTTCTGCATGATGGACGGGCCGTCCTCTGGTGTCCAGCAGTGGCTCCAGAACCTCTGTGACCCAGCCCAGTCGCTCTGCCTTGATCCTTGACATCAGCCGCCATGTGCCAGCTGCAAGGAAATCCGCCCCACTCTGCCCTGCAGAGACCTGATTCCCTAAAGTGTCACACTCCTCACTACCTGCAAAGCCCTGCCCTTGGTGCCCCATCTAGCCCCTCTGCCTACATCCGCACCTCTCCTGCAGCCTCTCTTCTTGATCCTTACAGGTCTTTCTACCACACACGTGTTCTTTCTGCCCAAAGAGCTCCTCCCACCATTATATCCATTCAGGCTCAAGGACTTTTACCAGCTTTAATGGAGCACTCAACTAAAAGTATTTCAGCCTGGCAAGTGCAAGGTCCTGAGTTCGAACCCCGGTCCCACAAAAATAGATAGATAGATAGATAGATAGATAGATAGATAGATAAAAAACAAAAGCATTTCAGACATCAAGGGGTCCACAAATAGGCAGTAGCGGAATGGGCTCAGCAGCTTGAAAACATGAGGGCTTCTGTTCAGCCTTTCTGGGAGCCTCTCGTGCTTCTCCTCCTCATGGCTACAAACTGGCTGCCATCACTCCGAGGCTGGCCCGACAACATTCAAAGGCAGGAAGGAATAGAAGGTGTGACAGAGGCTACTCACACACAACTGTCCCACCTCTTCCCTACCTATCCCAGCTGGCGTTGCAATTAGGTTAAAGCCATGTGACGAGGTCTGGCCCACAGACCGTGAGAGAAGTGAGAGTGGCGGGTGAAAGCCCCGCACAGGGATCAAGGTCTCTGTGAGCCATCAGGGCCCAGTTCCCGTGCTGGAATTGGCTGAGGCCC
>PVKN010043679.1:0-10302 GCA_004027915.1 Capromys pilorides
CTGAGGAATGTATTCTCACCCTCTTTTCAAGACTGATTAGTAATGTGTAACTGAGTCTAACAGTCTCCCTCTACTCCCTAAGTCCTGTAAACATACTTGGCTTAAGATATATCTTGTAGGGCCGGGGAGATAGCTCAGTGGAATAAGCACTTGCTTGGCATAGGGTCCTGAGTTCAATCCCCACTACTGCAAAAAATTAAAATTAAATAAATAAATAAAAGAAGATGTATCTTGTAAAGGCTGCTTACTCAACCAACCCCCACACGGCCAAGTTTCACATGTCCTAAACTGCGAAAGATCCGATGGTCATGTGACTTACATTTAAAAGTTCCTTGCTTTCTGGGCTAGGGGTCGATCAGTCTTCTCCTGCATGAGAAAGGACTGGCAGCCCTGAACTCAGTAATAAAGGCTCACTTTAAATTCTCACTTTTGGATTTTTGGTCTGGCTTCTGTTTGAGAACTCATAAATATATATACATATATATATTATATATATATATATATATATATAATTTTTGCAGTGTATTTTAGGATAGGCTCTACAGTCTCACTACGTAGATCAGACTCATAATGATTCTCCTATTTTCAGCCTCCCAAGAGCTGGGATTACAGACTTGCTCACCACCAAGCCCAGTCTCAATCACAGCCACGCCAGCCCTGCCCCTGAGGCGCACTGAGATACTGGGGTGTTTAAGAAGTGGAAGTTTAGGACACATGCAACTTGGCCTTGTGGGGGTTGGCTGAGTAAGAGGTCTCTCCATGTCCTCCAAGATAATAAAGCCCCTTTCACTTTTTCCTTCTGCCTATTTCTCTGCTGGACACCATCAAAAACCTACCTTTTGGGGCTGGGGAGATAACTCCATGGCATAAGTGCCTGCCTGGCAAGTGCAAGGTTGTGAGTTCAAACCCCAGTCCCGCAAAAAAAAAAAAACTATCTTGTTTTGTTTGCTTGCTTCTGAGATGGTCTCACTACGCAGTTCAGGCTGGCCTTGAGCCCACTTTGCAGCCCAAACTGGTCTCCAACTCCCAGCTCCTGCCTCTACCTCTTAAATGCCCCGCCACACTCACCCCACCGGGCAATGTCTGATAATTTTTTTTTAGTATTTACTTATTTATTTGTTTATTTATTTATTTTTATGGCTGGCTCAGCCTACCCTGGGGGTGGGGCTGGCCCAGCAGGTGGGGCCAGGGATCGAACCGTGGTCCCTGGGGTTGCCTAAGCTTGCCTAAGCAGGCACTTTAGACCACCGAGCCATCTCACCAGCCCCAATGTCTGATAATTGTTAATCAAGTTTCCAATCCTTTATATAAGCTGTGCCCTTTCTTGGAACACATCACACCATGCTTACCTTGTCAATTCCCACTCAACCTGCTGGTCCTAATTTGACAGTCCCTTCCTCTGAGGTGCCTTCTCTGGTCCTCCAATGGTGGGAGCAATCACCTCCTCACTAACCTCTGCACCCGCACAACATTGTCAAGGATGTTCAGGAGAAATATGGCCTGGACCTGGGGGATAGCGCAAGGGTAGTGTGCTTGTTAGCATATGAAAGGTCCTAGATTCCATCCCAGCACCAGACCAAAAGAAAAAAGAGAAAGCAAGATTAAAAAGTGTTGGAGAGGGCCAGTGAGATAGCTCAGCAGTCTAAAGCATCTGCTTAGGCAACTGCAAGAACTGCAGTTCAATCCCTGGCATCACATGCTGTGCCAGCCCCACCCCCAGGACAGGCTATGCCAGCCATAACGTAAAATAAAGTTTTAAAAAAGTGTTGGAGTCAGCTAAATTAAATAGAAATATTATAGTAAGTCAGATAGGACTAAGCCCTGAAGGAGACAATATGGAAGACAAGGCAACTTTACAACTTTGGAAGAGACAGACATTCCCACTGTGGGCCAAACATCAAGACAAAAGAGTAAACAAATGCAGTCGGGCCGGCGAGATGGTTCAGTGGTTTAAAGCGCCTGCTTAGGAGGGCTCAGGCAACTGCGGGGACTGCAGTTCGATCCCCGGCACCACATGCTGCGCCAGCGCCACCACCAGGGCAGGCTGAGCCAGCCACAAAATGAATAAAGAAACAAACAAACACAACAAGCAAACAAATAAATAAATAAATAAAAATTTAAAAAAAAAAAACAAATGCAGTCACATAATTCCCTATGGATGCATCAGGAATATTCTAAATAGGTATCAATCACCTTGAAAGAACCAGAGTTAGGGTCCAGGGAGATAGCTCTGTCACACAAGTGCCTTCCTGGCAAGCGCAAGGTCATGAGTTTGAACCCCGATCCTGCAAAAAGAAAAAAAAAAGAGCCAGTCACCCAGCCTCTAATAGGAAGAGACTGGTTCCATAGTCATGCCCTCTTGCTACATAACTGGCTTCCCCATTTGATTCCGATTTCATCCATTTTACCTGAGCAGTAGTGCTTGTAATCTCACTGGTTGACCATAAGTTTGCTCCACTTCGTGCCCACCTAAGCAAGTTCCTATGTTCTGTATCTTAGACCCGCCTCACCTCATGGTTTTACTTTATAAAAATCCCTGAAAGAGACAGCTTCCCAAGCCAGTGAGATGGCTCAGCAGTCTAAAGCGCCTGCTTAGACAAGCTGAGGCAGCCGCAGGGACTGTGGTTCGATCCCAGCACCACATGCTGCACGAGCCCCACCCCCCAGGGCAGGCTGAGCCAGCCAAATAAATAAACAAATAAATTAAAATACAAGGTATGTGAGAGAGACAGACAGACAGCTTCTGTCTCTCAGAGAGAAACTTTCTTTCTCTCAATAAATATTGATAGGTTTTCCACGGTGGCGCAGCAGAGAAACAGACAGAAAGAAAAGGGGAAAGGGGCTTTATTTTCTTCCTGGAAGACACAGAGAATTCGGAGATAAGGAATTCTCTGAATTGGAACAAAGGGAGGCTGAGGCCTTTATGGCCTTTTGCCCCGGGCGGGGGTTTGAGGATGTTTAGATACACCTGAGGAGCTGACTGGGGCCTTCTCTGAGATGGAGGGACAGGTGAAAAGGAAATTGCACCCTGGGCTGATTTGTTGAAGAAGTGGGAGGTGGTCTTTGGGAAGATAAGCTGTTGTTTTAAGGGCTTCAGCCATATTAGATGACCACCATAAAGATTCAGCAATTCATACTAGGGCCAGACCCTATCACTCCCATCTTTCGGTTGTTATATAAGGGGCGACGTGTCTTAGACTACACTTCCTGCTGAACTGGGGCATCGTCTTGAGGGTGAGGGGAGTTGATAGGATGACAGTTCACGCCCCTGTAGAAGTTAGTGCCAGGTGTCTCAGCTAGGACTGGAAGTTTATCATTAGTGACGGCTTGCATCGGAGACTGAAGAAACCTTGAAAAGTTTAAAAAAGACAGTATGTTATGAGTACATATAATCATAATTACAGGACACAGGAAGGGAAGCAAAATGGGGGCTATGATCTGACTGTGTCATTTTACCATGACCACGTTAAAGAGGAGGAGTATCTATCTTTAGTTTTATATCAGCGTGAGGAAAGGGAGTCGGGGTCATCTGTAGGACCTCGATACAACTGTAGTAAGAGGCCTCAGTAGAGGTACAGAAGTGGTAGGATTAAAGCGCCACAAGAGGAAACAGCGACAGAAGGATCCACTAGGAACGCTGCGTGCATTTGTTATACAGTGTGGCAGCTGCTGTGTGTGGAGACATGGAGTCTGTCTGCCAACTATTGTCTGTAGTTGTTTAGAAAGGCAGGCTTTTGCCTGAAAAGATGGTCTCTTTTAGGTTGTAAAATGCCCACTGTAGTATAAATCTGAAAAGTATGTAAGGTAAAAGGGTGAGTTAGGTTGGGTAAAGAGAGCTGGGGCGCTTAGGAGCACATGCTGCAGCTTGTGAAAGGAGAAATGTGTAGGAGCAGCGGTGTCAATGGGTTCTAACAAGGAACATTTTGGGAACCCAGAGGCAGAAGAAATTAGCCACATGAAGGATAAAATCTGTTATTTTGTGGTGGGCACCTGAAGGTCACAAAGAAGGGCTTTGTGGTCAGCAGTGACTACACGAGTAGTGGAGTTGAGGGTGAGTGTTAGATATTTGACTTGTGGTGAAGCTATCTGAGCTTTGGAGGGAGAGACTCTGTAACCTCATCTTGACAGAAAATTGAGAAGAGTAGCTTTGTGTTTTAGGGCTAGGGCATGAGAGGGGTAGCAAAGGAGGAGGTCATTGATATATTGAAGGAGTGGATGGGCTAGAGATCAAGGGTCTTGAGGTCAGTCAGCAGCAAGAGCTGGGCTAAAGAAGTGAGGACTATCTCTGAACCCTTGAGGCAGGACTGTCTATGTGAGCTATTGAGATCGGAGAGTGTCTGGATCAGTCCATGAGACGGCAAAAAGTTTTTGGCAATCTGGGTGTAAGGGAATGGTGAAGAAGACATCTTTAAGGTCTAGGACAGTAAAGGGAGTAGTGGAAGGAGGGAGATGAGAGGGCATAGTATAGGGATTTGGCATCACCAGGCGAATAGGAGTAACCACATTATTAATAATTCTGAGATCTTAAACTAAATAATAGGAGCCATTGAGTTTCAGTATAGGAAGAATTGAGAGTATTATGTAGTGAGTGGACAGTTTTAAGAAAACCATTGGTAAGGAGGCAAAAAATGATGGGTTTGAATCTCTTGATGTTTGGAAGCTATTAGTATTGGAGGATGTAGAAAAACACTGTAGAATCTTTGAGGCACACTTGTCTAGGAATAGCATGTGTGGCACAAGTGGGACTGGAAGTATCTCAGAGTATATGGTCAACAAGAGAAGAGGGAGGAGCTAGCTGTACATTGAGGTTGGGTTTGTAGGATGTATACTATGGGGGGAGAAAGAGGTGAAAGAGAAGTAGAGTTTTTGGAGATTTCTCTCCATGAGAAGTACAGGACATATTGGGATCACAAGGAAATTATGAGTGAAGAACAGTGTCTGGAGTCAGCAGGGAACAGGCCTATCTGAAAGGGGTTATGTAGGTCAGCCATCAACACCCACTATGGAGACTGTAGAGCTAATGTGATGACTTTAGAACTCAGGAAGAACACTATCTGTGGTCTCCGTGTCAGCAAGAAGAAGTTTTTTTGGTTTTTTTTTTTACCTGAGATATCTAGCGAGACTCGAGACTCTTGACAAAGGTGCCTCAATGTAGGTCATAGAACCTGAGCTCTGTTGTTGCTCTTCAGCAGCAAGACCAAGCAGGTCAAGTATATGGATTTAGCTGTAGCGAGGTTTTCTGTGAGGGGAGGGATTGGATGACTTACCTGCTCTCTGGCAGACAGGGCATTCACATTTCCAGTGATGCTCAAGCTTGTAGATGTCCTAGTGATGACTGTAAGTTGGGGCAGGCTCATGCCCAGTGTTCTTCTTCACCGCACTTGGATTGGGTGACAGCATTATTTAGGCTCAGCATTACCTTGTCAAGGCCCTGCTTTGATGGGAGTCCCGAGAGTCGCAGCCAAAAGTTGGCAGTGTGTATAGTTAATTTTGGTCTCTTATTGAAGACATGGAAAGATAGATTAAGTAAATTCCCCTGTGGAGTTTGAGGATTTGTCTTCTTAGTGTGGCATCAATGTCAGGAACAAATAGGGATATAAAATAAGAGTGAACTTTTTTTTTGAGAATCTATCTATATTAGTATATTTAGTTTGGAGTAATACACTTAATTATTAGAATTTTATCTGAGTCTGTCCCACGCGGCTGCTGGGTAAGGACCCTCGGCATGCCTCCATCTTCTGGCTCTTCCCACCTGACCTCCAGTCCTGAACCCATCCACCATCTCGTCTGGCCAGTGCAGCCGCTGGACTCCTCAACTCCAGAGCTCCGACTCCACCCACAGTCCCGAGCCACAGGGCCTCATAGCAGCCAGCAGCCCAAGCTCCAACTTGTAGCCAGGCACGTCTGGAGGAGAACAAGCTTGGTGGATCCAGACCAAACTCCCATAGGTGCTAACAGCATAACTTCACCAAAGTACAGAGATCAACTGCCATACAAAATGATAACAAGGAGTAGGATGCAACCACAGGGCCCAACCCCACCCAAATCAAACACAGGAGACAATACCATGGAAGAAAATGGGAATCATGCAGCTGAAACCTCTGAATCTGAGGTAGACAGACAAGTACAGAAACACATAGAGCAACTCAGATCAGAGAAACATCTGAAATAAAAAAAAAGAAATGCATGAATTAATAGAATCTGAAGTAGAAAAACAATTGTAGAAACATATAGAGGAAACCAGAACAGAAATAACCCCTGAAGAAAAACAAAAAAGACATGTCTACATTAATAGCATCTAAAGTAGGGGAACAAATGTAGAAAGGTAAAGAGGAAAACAGAGCAGAAATAATTTCTGAACTAGAAAGAGAAAGGATAACTATAATGAGAGACTTAAATAATATTAAAGAAGACACTGATAAAAAAATTAGAGAACAGAAAAATGATGGATTCCCTGACTGAGCAATATAAGAAAGAAATAGATTGCATGAAACAGTTTTAAAAAAATATGCGAGAGAGCCAGGTGTGGTGGCACATGCCTGTATCCCAGCACTCGGGAGGCTGAGGCAGGAGGATTGGTGTGAGTTCGAGACCAGCCTGGGCTACAAAAGTGAGCTCAAGGCCAGCCTGAAGTGCATAGTGAGACCCTGTCTCAAAAAGACAAAAAAAAAAGAAAGAAAGAAATATACAAGAAAATAAAATCTCAACCACAAGTTGGCAAAACCGTATGAACTAAAAAGAAGATAGAATTTCAGATCTTGAAGACACAGTTGCAGTCAGTGCAAAAGTAAGAAAGGATCTCTAAAAAATAACTAGGATGAAAGAAAAAATAATTTAACATCTGTAAGATGATGCAAAAATGAACATGAGATTAATAGGAATCAATGAGAAAGGAGTCAATACAAATGATATAAAAAGAATATGGGCAGAAGTAATAGCAAAAAACTTCCCAAATATGAGAAAGCAATCAGAAATTCAGGTAACTGAAGCATACAGAACTCCAAATAACTTCAACCCAAGTAAAAACACACCCAGACATATAATAGTCAAGATCCCAGAAATTCAGCAAAAGATAATATACTAAAAGCTGCTAGAGAAAAAAAGTACATCACATTTAAAGGAAAACCCATCAGAATAATGACAGATTTCTCTTCACAAACCATGAAGTCAAGAAGAGCATGGAGCAGAGTGCTTCAAGTCCTCCACGAAAACAAACTTCAGCCCAGACTGCTATACCTGGCAAAACACTTTCAAATAGGAGAAGTGAAATACTTCCATGACAAGGAACAACTAAAGAATTTCATGGCATCAAAGCCAGCACTACACAGTATATTAACAAATATTTTAGAGAGGGACTAAAATGACCCAAACTCAACAAACAAGAACAGAAAGATCCCACCAAATAGGGCAACCAATTAAACATAGGAGAAAAAGTGATAAACAGTAGTAAATAAAAGTCATGTCAATCATAAGTCAATACATTTTAATTATAACCATCAATGTAAATGGATTCAATTTTTTAATTAAAAGAAGTAGACTGGCAGAGTGGATAAGGAAACAAAACCCAACAATATGCTGTATTGAAGAAACACACTTAACTCATAAAGAAACTTATAGGCTAAAAGTTAAAGGATGGAAAACAATACTACATGCTCTAGCACCCCAAAAAAAGAAGCAGGGGTAGCAATCCTGTTTGCAGACAGTCTAAACTTCAAAATTGATCAAACATAACAAAGAAGGCCACTATATATTGGTCAGGGGAAAAATTTAGAACGAAGAGGTAACACGCATAAATATGTATGTACCCAACACAGGAGCAGCAAGTTATATACAAAAAATTAGTGAAGTAGCAGAACTGAAACAATTTGGAACAACTGGACTTAGTGGACATAAACAGTGTTCCACCCCACCACTTTAGAATATATATATTTTTCAGCTGTACACAGGACATTTTCTAAAATGGACCACATATTAGTCCACAGGTCATATTTAGGTATATGTAAGAAAACAGAAATTATCCCACGCATATTATCTGACCACAGTGCAGTGAAACTGGAAATAAATGACAAAAGAAACCACAAGAACCCCAGAAATACATGGAAATTAAACAACACCCTTCTCAGCAACCAGTGGGTTTGAGATGAAATTAAATAAGAAATTAAACAATATCTAGAATTTGGGGTCGGTGAGATAGCTCAGCAGTCTAAAGCACCTGCTTAGGAAAGCTTAGGCAACCGCAGGGACTGCAGGCCATCCCCCGCACCACATGCTGCGCCAGCCCCACCCCCAGGGCAGGCTGAGCCGGCCATGACAGGAATGAATTGAGTGGAATGAATGAAAAAATAAATAAATTTTTTAAAAAAATGAACACTAGAATTTAATGAAAATTTAAACACAACCTACCGGAATTTATGGGATGTAATGAAAGCAGTTTTTAGAGAGAAATTTATAGCTCTGAACTCACACACTTAAAATTTTATCCGAGTATCAAGTACCTTGAAATATAAAGTGTAACCAGAGAACTATTATTTATCAACCATGGACATTTTAGCAGTTAAGTTCCTGTAGAATGTTAATGGACAACAGTTATAGAACTTTGTAGGGATATTTGACATCAATAGTCATACATAGCAGTGTAGCATAACAGTCATACGAAATCCCCATTTTGATTTAGCATCTCTATGTATCCTAAATGTACATAGCATACATATCACATAAATTTTAGACAGAAAATTATTATTTGGCTGATAACCTCATGTTGACTTGAGGGGAACCTCTTATTACAAATACCTAGAGCGTAAGAGAAAGGCATATTTAAATCTGAGGCTTGTTTAAATCTGAAAGTTTATATTGTAATATACAGTATTTTGGGAGGCATGAATATGTTTAATATATTGAACATCTTTTGTGGGAAAACCTCATTTAAATTTTTAGAAAACTTTGTCTTTTAACCAATGATCAAATTATTGGGGGTGTGTTTTAAGGAGATTAGGTGCTCTCTATTGAGGAACAAAGGCCACCCTCTATTCGTCGATTGAGTCCCATCTAACAACAATCTTTCCCCATTTTAATGGTTCTTTAATTATAAATTTTGATATTACATATACCAGCTGGTAACTTAGGAGAAAGCATGCTTCTAAGTCTATATTTTAGAGCTCAAATAAAAAAGAACAGCTGTTTACAGAATGACATAAAAACAAACAAGTACATACAGGACACACAGACATATTTATAAAATGAGAGTGCACGCAAATATTCTTCTGCTCAGGCTAAGTTACGATGACCTTTTTAAGTTTGTAATTATGAGAGACTAGCCAGAACTTTTTAGGTCAATTAGCAGAGATCTCTTAGAAGAATTTGGAAAAAGGTAAAAACTTCTCATTTATGTTTAATGTGAGTATTAAGTTTATTTAAGTTTAATATAATGTGTCAGATTTTGAGTTGGAGCAAGCAAACTTAGCAGACTGTAAGGATTAGGCCCAGCACAATAGGGGAGCACTTGACAAGGTGCGAGTGGGAACCGGAGACTGCCTGCAGAGGTGACCTGCAGGGGCGGGGGAGTGAGGAGAAAAGAAGCTCAGCGTCAGGCTCGACTGGAAAGGGCAGTGTGCTCCCTGCGCGGCCGTTATCTTGTCTTTAGCTTGATGGATAGCAGAGGGAGGGGCACACACTGTTGGGGAAAAATGAGTTAGTTTTGTTTTTTGGTTTTGTTTTAGAGTGAGATTTTGGAAGAAAAAGACTGGGGCCGGCGAGATGGTTCAGTGGTCTAAAGCGCCTGCTTAGGAGGGCTCAGGCGACTGCGGGGACTGCGGTTCGATCCCTGGCACCACATGCTGCGCCAGCGCCACCACCGGGGCAGGCTGAGCCAGCCACAAAATGAATAAATAAAGAAACAGACAAACACAACAAGCAAACAAATAAATAAATAAAATTTAAAAAAAAAAAGACTGGATTGTAAATAGGTGGGGGGTTGGCGAGGGATGTGAGGAATGTAGACTGACTGGCAGCTGAGAGGAGGGCAGGGAGGGAACAAAAAGCCGTCTCCGTAGTTCTGAAAGCTAAGGAGGTTAGAGGGTGAACTGAGGAGCAGCGGCTGTGGCTGAGGCCCAGCCCTGGGCGGCGCAGGCAGGGAGGGCGGGCTGCAAGGGCGGTCTCTGATCTGTCCTTCAGAGACTACAGAGAGACGTGGAGAGAGGGAGCGACCAAGGAGGGAGGGGCGGGTCCCCAAAGAGAAAAAAAGAAGCCCGAATGCCGCAGATGTCCTACCATTTGCCAGTGTGGTCACGGAAGTTTTGTTTGTTT
>PVKN010043680.1:0-10199 GCA_004027915.1 Capromys pilorides
GTCTGTCTCTCTCCTCTGAGCTGTTTCTCTTTCTGTCTCTCTCTCCCCTCTCCTCTGTCTCTCCCTCTCTCTCTTTCTCTGTCTCTCTCTCTGTCTTTCTCTCTCCCCACATCTGTCTCTTTCTCCCTCCCCCTCAGAGCCATGGATCAAACCTAGTGTGTTGAGCATGGTAGGCCAGCACTCTACTACTGAACTACACCCCCAGACCAGTGTGTTCTTTACAGAAGAGATGGGAAACTGAGGCTCAAAGAGAAGTAGAGACTTCCCCAAGATCCCAAGATCCCACAGCGGATCAGAGCCAGAATCTAGGTCTCCAGGACTTGGATGCATGTACCTCTGTCAGCATCAGACAGCCTCTTTGATCCTGTCCAATGAGTGAATGGTTGGCTGTCGCCTGGTAGTGACAGTTACCCAGATGTTTTTATTTTTATCTTTTCATAGGAATCAGGCCACCCAGTAACAGATGAGCTCAGACTTGAGCAAGAATATGTCTCTACTCAAAGGGACAGCAGGGAGGAGGGCTTCTCCAGTTGAACTACTGACCCAAGTGAGGTCCAAGGCCATCTGTCTTTCTAGTTTAGAGACCAGATTTGCCTGATCCTTTCTCCAGCAGAGCTGAGCAATGGCATGTCATTGCAGGCGGCAGGAGGTGTTGCAAGAGAAAAAACTGCGCAGACCTTTTAGTCACCGTTGGGAGGCACTTTCGGAGAGCAATGTGAAGTCAAACCCAGACCTGAACCCTGCCTCTGTCCCTCACTGGTCACGTGAACTTGGTCAAGTCACTCTGCCTCTCTAAGGTGGTTTGCTCGCCCGGATGTTGAGGTGAACATCTGTGCCTCAAGTCTGCAACAGCTATAATGAATGTAGGGTCTTAGTGAGGAACTGAGCACTGAGTATTAATAACTGCATCTGTCTGTTTTCTGCGTTGCAAACAAAAGATCCTCCTCTAGGTTACCTAAAAGAAAAAGGCCAGGGAAGCAGGCTGGAAGGCTACAGCCAGGAGCAGTAGCCCCAGAAAGGCACCCAGGGAGACTCTCGAGCCCCTAGCTGCCAGCAAACAGCTCAGATAGACAGCCCAGAGCAGGCATGCTCTGCAGGCTCCATGACACCGCGGTACCCCTGTCCTTTCCTTCTCTTTTGGGATCTGGTACAGGAAGAAGAAGAGAAAGTCCTGACTCCTGTGCCCAGGCTGCACCAGAAAATATATACATCAGCACCTCGTGCTTCTCGGAGGGCCTAGGTTGTGTCTGGTGGACAGACTCTGTTGCCCAGCGTGGTCTGTCGGCAGCAAAACTCTTCCCAGAAAAGAATTAGAAAGACAAAGTCTTTCTGTTCCTTGTCAGGGAACTCAAAGATGTTGTATCTTGTGAGGGTAGATTTTTATCTAAAGTTTGTGGAAAATCCTACAGCAATGAAAGAATTCAATATATAACATTGGAAGAAGAAATAAAATCACTTTATTTGAAAGGAAAGAGAAACAGGGAACAAAATTATTTTCTTGGGAAAGGGAGAAAAGGAGATTGCTAACTATTTTAACAGAGTAAGGTAGCGAGGCCAAAGCCAGAAGTTGGGTCTTTGTTCTAGGCCTCTTTTATTCCATGGTGAGAAAGGGTCTCTTCAACCTGAGAGCTGTAACAGCTGCGATCTGAGACCCCTGCCGTGGCCTTTGCCTCTCGAATTGCCGACATGTACATTAGTGGATAAGCACTTCTGTGGTCTCTCTGTGCTGTCCAGGTGCCTGTCTTGTGAGATTTATAGCAGAGTTACATTCAAGGCCGAGTTAGTACAAAGGATATGTGTGCATTTCAGTATATTAATAGGGAGAATAATAAACTATCTAGGTACCTACATGCATGGGTATGCAAGTGTTTAGGTGTTACTGTGCATTTTACATATGAAGTGTGTTTTTATTTCCTTTTGTTTCTTTTGGTGGGGGAGGAGGGGTTGTGCCTCACATTTAGTGAGTCAGGCCTGCGGGGTCACGTTTGTTTTTCTTAGCCACTGTTTCGCAGGGGTTTAACTCAATTTACTCAGAACCTCAGTGAGGCCCTTCAACTTTCTCTGCCTGTACCCCAACTTTCCCTACACTTACAAGGCTAGTTTTGTTAGGACACTGTACAGATTTGGAAACTGAGGCACAGACCAGCATCCCTAATTGGGCTGAGATCACGCAGCTGCTAAGTAGTACAACCAGATGGCTATACTTTCAGGGATCACTGAATCCATGTTTTTGGCTCTGTCGTTTGTGCTCTTAAAAACTCTGGTCGTAATGTCCTAGACTGAAACTCACAAGGAGTTCCCTTGAGAAACAGTGCTCTGTGTTGGTATAGCTGGGTAAACGGGAGAATGGATTCAATTCATGAAGTCAAGGGTAAATGCCTTCTATGGCCCAGGCTTTGTGATCAGCACCGAGCAAGACTGAGGTGACCTCTGACGTCACGGAGCACAGGCCTAGTGGAGGAAACAAGCAGAAAATAAGCAAATAAAATATTTACCGATCACAAAGAGAATAAAGCATGAGACTAGAGGGGATGAGGCAGCCCTGCAGTGGGGAACGACTCTCCTTGGCTTTTTAAGTTCAGTCACACTGGCCTTGGTGGTCTTTGAGGTAACCAAGCACACTTAAAGTATTTCATTGGCTGTTTCTCCTGCTTAAAAAGGGACTCCTCGAAGCGACCAGGCCAGGCTGCACAGCAAGACCCTATCATACCTAAGTAAAACACTCTTCCAGTTACCTGCATGGCTTTGTCACCTCCTTAAGATTTGGTGTAAATATTGTTTTCTCGAGCTAGGAGGTATGTCAGTGGCACAGCACTTGCTTAGCAGAGGTGAGGTCCTGGGTACACTCCCCAGCACTCTGCCATCCCTCCAATTAATAAACATCACCTTCTTGGGAAGATCTGCCCTGATACCACGATTTGGTTTTGTTTTGTTTTGTGCTTGAGATTGAACCCAGGGCTTTGCACACGGCAGGCAGGTGCCCTGCCATTGAGCCACATCCCAGCCCCTGGTGCCATTATTTGAATCTCATCCTCTCCCCTCCTCTCTGTCAGCATGCCCTATCATCTCAACATTCTGTTGTTCAAACTCACGACCTTGCACTTGCCCCGGCCCCTCAACATTCTCTTCTGTTTATTTTTCTCATAGCCCTTATCACTAACATGATTTAATGTATTCAGTATGTTTACAACCTGTCCACTTGGTAGAATGTAAGCTCCACGTGAGAATGGGGATCGTTGTTTTTTTTTCTTTCAATAGTGTGTAGCACATAGTAGGTGCTCAAGAATATTTGTTAAATGAATGTAAACAACTTCCCTGGGGTCACACAGCTGGGCTGTGGCATGAGTGTGACTTGAATCTAGTATTACTTAGTTCCAAAGCTAGTATCATCTTCGTAAGGTTCTTATATAGCTGAAATGGGTTCCCATGTTAACCACTTATACAGTATCTGACAGAAAGGTTACTATGCTATAAAAATAAAATAACATTGAGTTGTTATTAATACAGGGGAAGGGATTTTTCCCTCCTGGGTGCTACAGGCCTGTAATCCCAGTTCTAGAAGGCTGAGGCAGGAGGATTGCAAGTTCCAGCCTAGCCTGAGTTACCTAGCAATTTAGTAAAACTCTGTTTCTCAAAATACAAAGGCTTTCAAAGGACTGGGAACACAACTCAGTGTGTGTGAAGGCCCTAGTTTCAATCCCCAGCACAACAAAAAAGTATTAAATAAAACTGCATTCAGCTCTTTAGGGTGGGACTTCAAGCCTCATTTGGCAGACACAGAGACTGCAGGGAGGAAAAATACAGGTGCGCCTGCTGCCCGGTGCCCATCCTCCACACAGCCCCCGCCCACTTTGCAACGACCTGAAATTGGTCACCCACTGAACTGCAAACACACAGACTTCCTGTGTTTTGAGAAAGGGGAAATCCAGCCTGCCATTTTTCATGAGTCACTTGTTTTGTTTGGTGAAGGAACCCCCTAGCAGTTAGCAGAAGGTAGTTGAAGGAGAGCTGGCTGGTGAGAGGCAGGAGAGCTGGAGGCCAGGGCAGCTGCCGCTTCAGCTAACTCGTGAGCGAGTCCCCTCTGGG
Organism: Capromys pilorides; assembly: GCA_004027915.1. Lineage (NCBI taxonomy): Eukaryota > Metazoa > Chordata > Mammalia > Rodentia > Capromyidae > Capromys > Capromys pilorides. The sequence goes on from PVKN010043680.1 coordinate 4,087, forward strand.
GCCTTCATTTTCTCAAGTAGAAAATGGGCCAAGGGCTTAACCTCAGCCACTTCTTCTCTAGATAGATCTAGTCTTACTGATGCATGCCTGAGTGTGACCAACTGTGAGTAGGTAAACAACATTCAGCTAGAGGGGGCTTGGAATGTCCCCCAAATCCAGGGGTTAAAAGTATACAGACTAAGGGGCTGGCGAGGTAGCTTGGCAGCCAGTTTCTCCCTGGCAAGTGCTAAGCCTTGAGTTTGATTTCCGGTACCAAAAAACAAAAGTGTACAGACTAAATCAGGCATAGTAGCTTAAGTCAGTAATCTCAGTACTGTGGTAGACTGAGGCAGGAGGGTCACACTTTGGAGCCCAGCCTGGACAACTGAGTGAGACTTTGTCTCAGAATAAAAAAGGCTTAGAGGACTCAGCACAGTAGGTAGCGCTTCAGTCTCATATCAGAATAAAAAAGGTTTGGTGATGTAACTCAGTGTAAAGGACCTGGGTTAAGTCCCCATTACCAGAGGATATATTTGGGGAGATATATATATGTATATATTTGGATATATATATCCAAAAATGTATATGCAGAAAAACCCTAACCCTGTTTTGTCAACCGATGATATTGCCCTCACACAAGGGACCCTAGAGGATGTCATATATCACAGGAAACCCATTATACTGCCAGTCCTTAGGGGGGAAAAAATTGAAAATACATGCACAGCAATCTCAGAAGGCCATCCAAGCAGCAGTTTCCATACAATTAAATGTCTGGAAGCCTATGGCCGCCCTTTTGAGCACCTCTTCCAGTTGTAAAGGCCAAAGGTAACTTGCATCAATTTCATGCTGCAAATAAACCTTGTATTAAAATACTTATCTAGGTCATTCTTTTCCTAAAGTGTGTATAGATGTTTGGGGTGGGGGGCACTCTGTATGCGATGAAGTCACTTAGATCTGAGTTCAAATTTCATCTTAGTACTTTCTCTCTCTTTTTTTGTCTTTTTGAGACAGGGTCTTGCTGTGCAGTTCAGGCTGGCCTTGAGATCACTTTTGTATCCCAGGCTGGTCTCGAATTCACATGGATCCTCCTATCTCAGCCTCCCAAGTGCTGGGATTAAGGCATGAGCCACCACGCCCGGCTTAATATTTTAGCACTTTCTATTCCTGTATAGAATAGAAAGTGATAGAAGCTCTTGGGTCTCAGTTTCTTCTATGAAGTAGAGTTTTGATTTCTCAGCTGGGAAATGATAGTTTTTCTGGTTTTGAGGATTGAGATATGATTATCATGGGTTAGGCAAGAAGCTGAGTGTCTCAGGGCTGTAATCCCAGCACTCTGGAGCCTGGAGCAGGAAGACTGTAACAAGTTCAAGGCCAGCTGGGAACTAAACAGCAAGATTTTTTTCTTTTTAAATAAACAAACAAGGGCCCGGAGAGATAGCTCAGAGGCATAAGCACTGACATGGCAAGTATGAGAACCTGAGTTCAATCCCTAGCCCCACATGCCAGGCATGCCGTCTCAGCCCCAGATGCTGGGGGAGAAGAAGAGGAAGAGGAAGAGGAAACAAACAAGTTTTTAAAAACAATAAAAATGATACACAATTTTAGAACAAGATGATAGGAAATTAACAATGGTTATTATATTGCATATTGTTATTGTCATGGTTTGAGGTTTTGCAAGGGGAAACAAGTACAGGACACATTATAAGATTTTATAATGAATCACTCAAAGAATGATATGCAAAGGGTACACTAAAGACCAAAGAATCAGCTGACGGCCAGGTTCCTAATATCCTGCATGAGTACAACTGCAAACCTAGAGGTCATAACAATGCCTCTCACAAGTCCAATTGGAGACCTGGGGCCCATGACAATGTCTGATGCAGGCCTGCTTTATGGGTCTGCACTGGGAAGGCCCAAAGGTCAGTGGTGGAAGCTAGAAAGTCTGTGCCAACGGGATGAAGGATCTGTGCTAGCAGGCTGAGGGAGCTTCACTGGGTGCAGGAAGCAATGCTCAAGGTAAGCAGCAGCACTCCCCCAAGGGTACCACAGCCGTCCTTAGCAACAGTAAGGTCTCGAGCTCCTCCAGTGATGAGGAAAGCTGAGTTCCCATCAGGAAAACCAATGCGACAAGCTTCTCCAGGAGGCTAAGCAGTGCATCATCTTCTCCGGATCCAGGAACTATTTTCCAGGTGAAGACCAGAGCTCCCCCAAACTGAACTGTAGCCATTCTCAGTGACAATGAAGGTCCTGAGCTCATCCAGTGACAAAATCAGCCAAGTTCATTGGGAAAGCCAGCATGACAAGGTCCTCCAGCAGAATAGCCTAAGAGAACCAGTATAATCCAACAGCTCTGATAGCTTCTCCAAACACCTTCCATAACAGCTTCTCCACCATTTCTCCAGTTCTGCCTCTTACGCTGCTGACAGCACTCCTCAGGTTGGCCTCCCACACCCAGCACCATACTAGTTTAATTCAGCTGGGCATAACAAATTGACCACCAGTTAACAATACACTACCATTGTCTTCAAAGTAGTTGCTCAGATTACAGGTACAGGCATGCAAAATTGATCAAACAATATAAGCACTAAGTTTTCCTTTCAATGAACTAATAGTTGTTTTTTTGTTTTGTTTTGTTTTTTGTTTTGTTTTTTTTTGGCCAGCTCAGCCCACCCTGAGGGCAGGGCTGGCATGGCATGTGGTGCTGGAGAATCGAACTGCAGTCCCCTGCACCTGCCTAAGCTTGATCTCAGGAGGTGCTTTAGACCACTGAGCTATCTCACTGGCCCCTCAATGAACTAATATAAATTAGTAGTACAATTGTCTTAGTTTCTTTTCTTCTTTCCCCTATCTCAGTTGTTCTTTCCTTTCAAGCAGTTTCTTTTCCTTTCTCTGTATCTATTGTACCTTTTAGAACTTATTTACTCTTTCATGTTCTTGCACTAGGGAGACAATATGATGTTTACACATGTGGACCTGATTTATTTCACTTATGAGTATGTAGTTGCAGTCATTGACCTATAAAATCCTTGGTTTTTCTGTCTGTCTGTCTGTCTGTCTATCTATCTATCTATCTATCTATCTATCTATCTATCTTTGTCTTTTTGAGACAGGGTCTCGCTATGCAGTTCAGGCTGGCTTTGAGCTCACTTTTGTAGCCCAGGCTAGTCTCAAACTTGCACCGATCCTCCTGCCCTAGCCTCCCAAGTGCTGAGACTACAGGTGTGCACCACTACACCCCGCTCTATCTTTCTTTATAACTGAGTAGCACTAGATTGTATAAAAATACCACATCTTGGGCTAATGAAATAGCTCAGCAGCATAAGCCCCTCCTGGCAAGCACAACATCCTGAGTTCAATCCCTGGTACCAAAAACAAACTCCACATCTTTATTACCCATTATTTGGTCGATAGACATTTGAGTTGTTTCCAAGCTTTAGTTATTAAAAATTGTGCTGCTATAAACACGGGTGCACACATATCACTGAGGTATGATGTTTTCATTTCTTCTGGGAAAGTACCAGAAGGAAAATAGCTGGATCTATAGGTTCTCAAATTCTAGTTTTTGAGGAACCTCCACACCGATTTCCACAGTGGTCGTACCAGTCTATATTTGCACCAACAGTGGAGAAGGGTTCCTTTTCCCCCCACAACACCTCCAGCATTTGTTATTGGTTGACTTCTTGATGATAGCCATTCTTTCTGGGGTGAGATGGAATCTCAGTGTTGTTTTAATTTGCATTTCCTGAATGACCAGCACTGTTGAACATTTTTTGATATATTTATTTTCCATTTGTATTTAATTGAAAAGTATGTATTCATCTCAGATGCCCATTTTTTGATTGGGTCTTTGAGTTCTGGGGGACTGACTTTTAATTTCTTATATGTTCTAGATAGAAATTCTTCGTCTGAGGGATAGTTGGCTAATGTCTTTTCCCACTCTGGCTTTTCTTTTCACTCTGTTGGCATCTTCTGTTGGTGTGCAAAAACTTTTTAATAAAATGAAATTCCAATTGTTGGTTCTTTGAAATATTTCCTATACAGGTTGGGGAGATAGCTCAGTGGAATAAGTGCTTGCCTGGCAAGTGCAAGGTCCTGAGTTTGATCCCTGGTCCTGCAAAATAAATAAATAAATAAATTCCTGTGCAGTTTGATTTTTGTTCATGAACTGTCTGTCTATCCCTTGTGATTTCTGCCTACTTTTCAGTAGATTTAGTGTTCCTGTTTTAATATTTACATCTTTGATCCATTTTGACTTGAGTTGAATACATAGTAACAGATGTAGCTCTAGTTTTAGTTTTCAGCATGTGGAAAGCCAGTTTTTCCAGCACTATTTGCTAAAAGGCCATCTTCCTTCCAGTGAACATGTTTAGCCCCCTTGTCAAAGATAAGATGGCCGAGTGTGGAGAGTCTGTCTTAAAAAATAAATAAATAAAATTTAAAAAAAAAAAAACAGGTAAAAAAATTAGGAAGAAGGTGGCCTCTGTGATTCCTGAGAATTCATAATTTGTTTTCAATCTTTCACTTCCATGTTCTCCTCTCCTTCCTGTGTGCTACCTTCTTCTCCCCTGACCCTGCTCTGAGACTATTTCTAATTGTACTCCAACGTCTCTTGAGCCATAAATAATTGTTAAAATAGGTGGGGTTTCTATTTTCCAGTACTAAGAGTTGAATGCAGGGCTTGTGCACTAAGTTATAATCCCAGCCTTTAAAAAATTTTTTTTCAGATAAGGTATCACTACATCCCTAAATAGCCTTCATTGGGCTTTAGTTTGTGATCCTCCTGCCTCAGCCTCTGAGAGCTCTGGGACTTTAGGCTTGCACCATCCAGTCTGCTTTATTTGTTCTTCACTGATATAAAAGTAATAAGTTCATGGTAGTAAACAACTTTGTATTTATTTATATTTTTCAGTACTAGAGAGTGAACCAAGGGCCTTCACCTAGAGTTACATTCCCAGCTCTTATATTCTGAGAGAAATTTTGATAAGTCATTGAATTGCACAGGCTGTGTTTAAATTTATAGTCCTCCCACCTCGACCTCCTAGAATGCTGGGATCATAGGCCTACCCCCTCAGGCCCAGCCCCCAAAACTAAATAAAAATATAACAGATTACATATAACTTCACCACCTAGAGACAATCACTCTGAACTGTTGGGGTGACTGCCCTTCTAGATTACTTTAAATTGGAGAGGCTGGGGAGATAGCTCAGTAGAATAAGCGCTTGCCTGGCAAGCACAAGAGCCTGAATTCAATCCCCAGTTCCACAAAAAATAAAAATAAATAAATAAATTGGGTATTGAACCCAAGATCTTTCACACTCAGCTACATCTCCGACCTTTTATTCTGGGTTGTTTTTTTTTAAAACATCTCACTCAATGACTAAATCGCTCAGGTTGGGCTTGAACTTTGCATCCTCCTGCCTTACCTTCTCAGAGCCCTGAGATTACAGGCAAGCACCAGCACACCTTGCTCCAGATCTCTTTTAAACACACATGTGACAGGATGGTATTGCAAACGTCCTGATCTTTTGACTTTGGGGCCCAGGTAGTGAGTGCCAAGGGCCACTACATCCCAAAGCAAGTGCTAAGACCCAGGTTTGCTGAAACATGGAAAAACTGGTTCTACCAGCCTCAGCTCATTAGCCCTTGACCCATTCTGTGTGTGCGTGCGTGCGTGCAGGTGTGCATGTGTGCATGTGTGCGTGTGTGTGTGTGTGTGTGTTTGTGTGTGTGTGTGTGTATTAAGAGTGAGGCCCAAGCTTTACAAGGGCCGGGTGAGATGGATTTCTTTTGAAGAGAATTATTGGCTGCTCTGTGACTCCCACATCAACCTCTTCTTTCACTGCCAGACAGGATGAGTGAGGAATGTTTCCTTCCTCACTTTATGAGACCTGGGACTTGTGAATTTGTGAAGCAAGAGGAAAGGCAAGCCCAGGCTGGGGCATACTCAGTGGGAGAGAGTGTGCTCAGCATGTGAAAGGCCTTGGGCTCCATCACCAGCAGTTTCAAAAAGACATGAAACAAAGCAGTAGCTCCACCTTCTTTACTTGCATGTCTACCCGCAGGGAGCTTGTCATGCTGATCTGTCACGGTCCTTGGAGTCCTGTGCCTCCCTAACTACAGGAGAAACATCTAAC